>BMAO01007657.1:0-165941 GCA_019973975.1 Trichonephila clavata | reverse complement strand
TTATCGCCATAACATTGCCTTTCCACAAATGCAAGTTCTTCATTCATCCTTCCCGCACCCCCTCTCTATCTCAAGGTTCCCGGAAGAAGAATACGCTAAATTGTTCTACCAGGTGCTGGTTGGGGTTGCTAGACCATTCCCCTCGTAGAGATTAATCTATAAGAACGGGCAAGAATAGGTGATCGTACTATATGTGTAAATAACGTGGGAAGAACTTTTGCCAGTATTATCTCTATGTTTATGATGGGCGTTTAATGTATATATTATGCACTTCAGTGCCAGTGTAACTTTTCACCCGGAACGCAAGAGTTATGGACAGTTTTTATAGGTGTGAAAGGCGGCTTCTCTTATGCTTCAGTCAGTTTATTTTGTTCATTGTTTGGAAATATCTTTTCCGCCGTTGGCATACCCAGAATGCAGGTCAGGTTACAAAATATATCTCTATAGAAGGCTGACTTTTATTGGTTGAAAGTGGTGTAAGCAGTTCAAAGTCAAGCAGGATGGAGAAAATTTATTTGCCGTTATAAGTGCTTTGATAAGTGCTCGTATGTTTAGAAGGCGGATTTTAAATAATTTGTTCTGCTTACTTTTAAATACTTTAAATAAGGAATAAAAATTCGTTGCAGTATCTATCTAAAACATAATTTAACCCTTTATAGACCTTTTTCTAATAATTTTATGTTAAAATCACCTGGCGCTTGCTAGTCCCAGGTGGTGACCCTATGTGAAACTATTTGAAATTCCTTTTGGAAAATAATTCTAAAAAGTGCATTATAAAAACTCAGAAAGCTTCAAAATATGACACATGTTGGATCCTGTACAGTTCTGGGACGCAATATCGTGGTGCGAATGATAGGTGGTAGTTCCACCTGATTCATATACTGATTGATGCAAGTTTACAAACGATATTCATTTACTTTTACATCCTCTGAGCTTTGGCATCGAACTCTCTTGTGCATTTCTTTATATAAACCCATGATGTTATAGTGCAATTTATAAATACTAAAATGCAAAGAATTATGAATTAGATATGTTGCGGTTCTAATTTTAATTTACCTGTGCTTTCCTGAAACTGAAAGCAAGACCGACACAATGTATCTTATTTTCTTTAGCTATGTTGAAATACAGTGATGATATATGTTTTATGCATCTTATATGTCATTAACTTCCAGTTAATGTCATGCATCATCTGAACTGCACTTGCTACTGAACTTAAGGTCGTCTTCGTTTACGACTTGAAATCAGAAAACAGTTGTACTTGCAGCACAAATCTTCGATTGAAACTCTTTACATCGACTTTCAAAATTTATCAATTGGTAGGAGACACGATAAAGGAATGATAATGTCTCGAATTTAAATAAAAATAAGATTCCCTGAAATTTTATTCTCCCATTTTCAATAAAATTTATAAATACCACCTTTTGTGTGTGATATTCATTCCCTCTTCTTAAACCAGTTACATTTAAATATCCACGATTTCCATTTTAAATATCATTTTCTCATGCCGAAACCTTGCTCTTCATCAATACTATTTCTGTTTTTCTTTATGTGTTTGAAAATACTTCTCAATACGGACACATTTTCAGCCACTACATCGTCTTTATTTTAATTTTTATTTAATACCTCTTCATGACTTCAGTTACTTCCCAATAATGGACTCCTATGAAACATAACCATGCATTTTCCTCGAAGTCGCCTGAAGTGATGAATATGCCAAATTCAACACTTTTGATCATATATCTGAACTCTAGCTCGTTGTTTTGATATGCCTTGCTGTTAAATCTTAGTTCACATTTCTTTATTCTTTGGATAATGAAAAAGTAATTTCTGCACCTTTAAATCAGCCACGTTAATTCAATAATCATCACCTAAGCAAAGTGTTAGAAAAATATAATTTGTAATCTTGGTTAGTTGTTTAAACGTTTCGTATAAATTCCTTCTTTCTGGAAATCCTCTAAATTATCGTTACTATGCATCTTTCCAGGATTAAAAAGCATTTTCTTTGATATTTATTTTCTCCGAGTTAACTAGCCAATAGCGACAGGAAAAATCCTAATGTTAAAGTAACTGAAATCACCAGGGGGCGCTGACATCGTGAGGGACAGGGAAAATTCCCCTCAGTAGCAAAAGGGAAAAATTTTGAATAATGTTTTTCACATCTTAGTAGTGAGTGTGGCCGTGTAAAATTTTGGTTTGAGAAAAGCAAATTTTCTTTGGCTGGCGGTATGTATTTTACCCCTCATTATTTAACAATTATTATTGAACATCAACATTGTTTTAAAAACTAATTCCGTATTGTTTTTTACTAAAGAATAATGAATCACTTTTTAAAAATAAAAACCGCGTGTTTTCTTTGAGGCTATGGATGAATTCAGATTTTCTCTTTTGTTTATCGAAAATGCAATTTAAAATATATTTGATTAAATAGGAACCGAATTTAGTGTCAAACATACAGTAATCTAAAATCAATGCAATGCAATTTAAAATATATTTAACTCGATAAATAACTAATTGAGTTTAGTGTCAAACATGCAATAATCTATTATTAAGAAAATTTAATCCATAAAAATAATAATTTTGTTTTATCTTTTTTCAGTAATAAAGGATAGTTGGCGGAATTCTTTGTGGGTATCGAAAATAAAAACTTTTTTTTTTGCATAAATTTGTGTGTGTTATCATTATCAGTTTTTCTTTTTAGTCTATATTCCTTGAAAAGTTTAACTATGGGTAGTGTTAGGTGTGTTTAATGTGGTAAGACCTTTTCTACAGTTTCAAACTTATACCGACATGCAAAATTGATTCATAAGGTAAGTATAAATAAACAGGTAAGATGTAATATTTGTAGTGTAGAACTAATTTCTAAAAAAGCATTGGAGGATCGTGTTGATTTAGCGCATAATATTACAATAGAAAGGGATACGCATAGTAAATGTGTAATGGCAAATATGTAATGTGCAATATATATGTTCCTTTTTACTGTAGGTTTGCTGTATGTAAAAACTCCAGGTTTACAATGTTTCTACTAGTTGATTTAAATAAAAAAAAAGATACATTTGAACTTTTGCAAATGGATAACTGTATAAAAATGAGCTGGTTATATACATTAAATTTAAAGTCTCAATAGTAATGATATTGTAACAACTTAAAGATTTCTTAACTGAATAAAAACTCATATCTTATTTGAAATCACTTTCCCGTTAAAATAATTGTCATAGTTAATTCAGTCATGTTTAATTCTAAATATTGCAGGTGATTTACAAACAAAAACTTAATTACATTTTTTCAGAAGTTAATTTTGTTCCCTATCCTAAAGATACCCATTTGTAGAGGCTCAACTGTATTCACTTCTCTGTGGCTGCTACCTTGACGTGGTAGAGAAGCTTAAATATCATTTGAAATTTCAAATGGTATAACTAAAAGCAGTCTCAAATTGAATTATTCATAATAAAATTTCAGTTTAGGAAAACTAAAATACACATTTTGTATTTTAATGTATTGCTCTTTATATCTAGAAAGAAGTATACTTCATTTATAATTCAAATACATCACATATGTGTAGTTGTAGCAAAAAGAGAAATCTAAATAAAATTTCTATAATTATTCTAAGTACTTTTTTTGTCTCAAACTACTTGATCATTATCAAATAAGTCTGAGTTTAGCATCTTCTGAATTATGTAAATATGGCCTAACACAAAATGTAAACATATATCTATGACATTAGGAGTAGGGTTAGTTATCACTCAAAAAGTTTAATTAATGTTGGTTCACACTTACTTCTGAATTCTATTAAAGCTTATCACTTATTCTAAGTCAAAAGAATGCATGTAAATAAAAATAATTCTGAATAAAACTATAGTGTAATACCAAAAACTTCAAACACAAAATGCATCCATCAATCATTGATTGTTAAGTTATTTTTTAATCTTTTTAATAATATTTATTATGTAATGATTTTAAAGAAAAAAAATTAAAATAACTTTTAAAAAGAAATTAACATTTTAGATGTAAAAAAATTACTGTGTTGCTCTGTCATTTATACTATTTTGTTGATGATGATATCACTTATAATTTCCAATTTTTAGAGTAATAAAAATAGAGTTAACAGACTTAATTATAATTTTTTTGTTTCTCTTTTCAGGAAAACATTAGTTAATCTTCTATAATAATTTATTTTATATTGATCTTGCATTAATCTCTATCTTTGTAAAGTGTCATTATTTCTCGTGTGTTACTGTCTTATTTGTATCTGTAATTTAATTAATAGTATCTTTTTATGGAACCATGAATTGTGTGTGCATCAAACCTAATGACGTTAAAGGAGCAAAACATTTGATTTCCAAAATGAATTTCTTTTATACCAAAATCTTGTTTCTAGTTATAGTTAAATTTGGATAAAAAAAAAGATCTATATACCTTTATGTGATGCAATTTTGATCATATTTCACTTTTTGTGTACACGTGTTTTGCTTTTATCCTGCTTTCCTCTACTGCATATTTACACCTTGGAAGTTCAAAAACCTGCCTTACATTTTTAAGTATTATTATAGGGAACATTTAAATAAAAGGGGGAGGGAGAGTAAATTACTGCAAGGTAATACATTTAATATATGTATATTAAAGATAAGTAATACAATGTATATATAAAATGTATGTAAATATCTTGTTTAGAACTTTCAAATGAGAAAATGTATTAATTTTACTATTACAAGATAAGTGGCATAGTTTGTAAAAGATATATTTGGAAAACTATTGATAGAAGCCTAAAACTAATGTTATCTTGTACAACTTTATACCGAATACAGCAAATTGAAAGGTTAATAATTATATATAAATGTCTGAATGTAATTTTTTTGTACCTTAGATATTAATTTGAATGTAAGAATATGTGAAAATAGTTATTGTGTTACAGCTACTTTGTTGGAAATTTCAAACCGAACAAAAATAAGAATTATATACATTCCTTAATTTCCCCCCCCCTTCAGATTACTCTTTTAATTCACTTTTATTTGTGTTTTATAATAAGAATTTTGTTTGGTTGAGATACTAGCTGATGTTTTTTATAAGGCTAAATGTACTTATAATTTTAGTCTTTTAGAGAATATTTGTTAGTGACTTTTCAATGTACATCATTGCATTTATATAATTGTTTTTATTACTATTTGTTTTAATTGAACTAATATTGTGGATGAGAAATTGTTAATTATATATGTGTGTGTGTATATATATAGTGTTGAAATTTTGTTTAAAATAAAAATTTTCTTTGTATATGGAGTTTTTCAATTGACTGAATTGCATTACACAAATAACTAATTAATACATTGTGGAATAAACTTTTAATACATGCTTTCATGTGAATTATTCATGAAAATTTTTCAGGTTACCATAACTTTAAAAATAAATACAAAATTGAATGTGAACTAAGTTATTAAGAAATAAAAATATAGATTATATTTACCCTTATTTGAAAGACTACATTAAAATCATACAGAAGTAATACAAATTACTGATAACAAATCATTCAGTGATATTTTTTACTCTATATCAAAGTTAATATAGTATTTTCAGGTGCAGAAATCAGGTTGCCAAATTTTCTAATCAAGCATTGATAATTTGATTTCTTTTAAGTACTTCATTTGTGTGTTAAACCAAAATTGCACAAATTATTAATAAACCATATGTTTTTTCTATTATTTTTTTAAATAATTATAATTAGGTTAGATATTAGTACATATTATGTACATTAAATTTCCATTGGGGAGAAATATTTTAAATTGGCATTGAATATGAAACTGAGAAAAGTATAAATGTTTTTTAACTTTAAATGGTTACTCTCTTTAGATACTAATCTCAGCTACTTTTCATTGTACTTTGGGAAGAAATTTAATATCTTTAATTTATTTATTCATTTGAAGACAAGTAATTCATCCCATGAAAATCCAATAATTCTTTTACAAGAACTGAATCTTCTTAATTTCATATAAAAAATATGTTTTATAAGTACAACCCAAGAAAACAGAATACACAATTTTTAACTTCAAACTTACTAGGGAAAGAAAATTTCTCAAATGTAGTTTTATGTAAATTTCTACAAATACATCATTAGGATTTTATACAACCTACTTTCCAGAGAAATATTCTTCAATAAACATTTTAGACTAGTATTGAAGGAAATTAAGACTGTAAATTACATTTTAAAACGAGATTGATTGCTTTATATACTGACTAAATGCCTTTTTTGGGGGAAAAACTCTTTAACATAATTATTCATTTCAAGGTTCTAATTTAACTTCAAAAGAAATGCTTTAAAATAATAAACCATCTTAATTAAACAAAAATGTATATAAAAAAATCTAATTTTATATTTTAAGTAAATAAATCCTCTCCAAAAAACAAAAATATAATTTCCTACGCATTGAAAAATACATATTTCTCAAATGTAAATTTTCTGCAGGAATATATCTTCATTAGAATCTTGCTGTACCTACTCTCCAGTATTATTCTTCCTGTTATTCCGTTTTTATAAGCAAGATGAATGTTTTTGCACTAACTAGGATGGTTGAAAATTATGGATTTATTGCAAGCATTGGTACATTACATTGAAGCACTTCCATAGGATATTTTCTTTTATGAAAATATAAATGCTAGAAATTTAAAATTTTATATTAACACTAATTACAATGTTTAAAAAGGACAGTATATCGAGTTTTATGCTATTAACTGTTACATATGGTAATTTATCTATTTAGTTTTTAAGCAATTAGAAGAGCTTTAAATGCAACTTTGATGAAATACTTTTTAGCTAATTACTTTTAAAACCTTTGTTCTGTTATAGAAACTTCTGTGAAAATCACCTTAAGAAGTATTTATTGGTAATGAATTTACACACACCTTTTTTTTTACCAATTTTGTATGAAAATGAAAAAATATTCCAAAAATGCTTGAAATACTTAAAAATTCTCTTTTAAAATCAATAGAACTAAATACTATTTTAAACCTCATAAACATGATAAAATTGAATTTAATCATCCAAAAAATCAATTTAGAAAATTATGAAACACAAACTTTTAAAAAAACTAATAGAAACCTTGTTCTATCAAGAAATATCAAGTTATATTCCTTTCCTTTCATATTCGCATCACTACTGTGTTGTTCGCGAGGATTATTCCTGTCCGATTCAATGATCTAGGATTCTTCCTGTTCAAATCCCTTTTTCCCCTATCCAAAAATCCCTACCTTTTAGGATTTTTCCTGTCTCCAACGCTATGTTTCAAATCCAACACGGCTGCCAGAAACCCATTTCTCCTGCGTTCTAGAAAAGACTCGTCCAAACGCATGCGCAGTAAAAACTCCCATAGGCAGCCGTGTCGAATTTGAGACGCTAGTATAGGCAGCTGTGTCGAATTTGAGACGCTAGTGTGAAGCATGGCAATATTGAATATGCATTGCCGTTACTATTTTAACTTGATACATTGAATAGAAATTACGAGTTACAAAATACTTGTTTTAGTAAAAAAATACAAAAATATTTTTTGTAAATCAAATTTAAATTTTTGTTCAATGATTTAACAAAAAATGGCTAATTTTGTTAGAGATGCAACTCCTGAGAATTTAACAGCTCCAATAAAAGAAATAAAAGTAAGTTATTTTTTAAAAATACTTAGTAAATTTGAAGAATTAGTTCAATTGCTCTGCTGTATTTGAATTCGTTACAAAATTTTGTGTATTTCTGTAATCCAAATAGATTTTTTAGCATATAAAAGTGGCCATTGATATTTGGATGCAATCAAACTACCATTCTTGTATTATTTCTTACTCCTCTTTCGTCGTGCTGGTTTCTTAATAGTTCTCATTAAGTGTGAATTCTCATTAATGATGAAAATTGTTAGAAATGACCAGGAATGAAATGATCATTGGAAAAAGTCTAATAGAGTTGTATCTCTCAGCCTCTTCAGTAAAGGCCATTTACTTAGCGCATGTTGTACAATTTGGCAACATTTTTATTTTGATGCCGAGCAGGTGGATTCAACTCGGTTTAAACAGATATTTTTTTCTTCTAATTTTTTTTATTTGTTACTTATGTTGTCACTTCAAATAATGTGTGATTCATATAAAGTACCATGACTAACCCTTTTTAAGCTGAAGCGTAGAACAGGTGGCTGCTTGGATTTGATGATGTTTATCTAGATGCCAGAATGAATTCGGCTCTTCATTACTCTGGCTTTGCTTCGCTCCTATCGGTTTGACGACTGATTCTGATGAAATTGACTTTACAGAGGGGCCACCTATTCTATACTTTAACCAAGTTTTAATTTAAAAAATAGGTTGGATACTTTTGGTGTTTGAAAGGAATATTTTTCTCTTTTAAGAATATCTACTTTTTATGGTGAATTTGTTATTAAATTTCTACTTTTATTTAATTTTAGGATAAAGGCAAACTTGTACCTGCTTTTTTAAAGACAAAAGGACTTGTAAAACAACATATTGATTCATTTGATCATTTTGTTAATGTTGGTGTAAGTATATTATGTGTGTATGCTTTATTTACTTGTAATATCAGTAAAAAAAACATACAATTAATTCTTAATTTTTTTATTATTTAGATAAAAAAAATAGTAAAAGCAAACGAGAAGATCGTATCTGATGTCGATCCATCATTTTATGTCAAGTGAGTTCATTTTTATTATTGAAAAGGATCCTATGATCTATAATATACAAGTAACCCTCCTCGCATGTCATTGAAGTTAGGTTCTAAAAATATCACCTTATTTGATATTTTTATTGGTCATATTTTTTACACGTAACATAAGATTGCATTTTGTACTATTTTACTGACAATAAAGCTCTAAATTGTTCTTATTCAGAATTCAATAAAAATATGTCAATACTGATGTAGTGTATAAAATAAATCTCTTAGCATCTATATAATTATAGGAAAATAATTTATATATATTTAAACAAAATAAATATAGGCAAAGAACTCTTTTAAGTTTCCTTATTTTGCTCCTTTAAAAATCTCAAGCTTTCTTGTTTACTGAAAACTCTGTAGCTTTTTGAGTTTTTTCCTTTTAAATATGTGAATTATATTGAAAATGTTTATTTGTTATATGTTTATTGCATTGCAATTATTTATGTGTAAGGTGTCATTCATTAATATGCAAATGTATATTTCTATGTCATTTGCATTAACCCCTTAACGATCAGATAAATTTGAAGAAAACAACCCTAAAAGTGCCTATTTTTTTTTATTCGAGAATATTATATAAAACTAAGTACATATTCAATATATATATTCATTTTTAATTTTTGGATTAATTTTTAGCTTGAAATAGGAAATTTAATTTTTTAAGGAACATTTAGGGTTATAATCACTGAATATTGACTTTCCAACAAAGAGGAATAATTTTAAAAAACATGTATTTTAAACATTAAATGAATTTTATTACACTTTTGCATTTTTTTCATAAACATTAGTAATTTTTTTTCTGAGATAAGTTTAAAAACATGAGAAGCAAAGGCCAAAATCACAAACTGGACAGTAATACCAAGTTTCCTTTCTGCATCTCTTATTGTTTTCATCTCTCTTGAAACAACAAACTTTGCGTTCTCTTGATGGTTGCCACTTCTTATTAGTTGGAGATATCTGTCTAATAAAATGTCTTTTTATCAAACAGTTGGGGTTATTCTCCAAATTCGGCCTACCTCTTTTTGCAGTGGTTTCTGATATAGAATACTCTTCAATAAGTTCATCTACTAAAGATAAACGAACATCAAATGTGATTTTTTGCCTCCTTGTTTTTTTATAAATAAGGTACTAGTTAAAAATAAGTTTGATCTAACAAAGAAAAAAATATTTTCTTATAGTACTTCTTACCTCGTTTTTGAGCAATTCAGTAATCTACAATATATTGGTCTACAATGTCTACTGCTCCGATATTTTTATTGTAGTCAGTGACAAAAAAGTACTAAAAGTACAATCTGATTTACTTCCTGACTAACTGTATAATGTATACAATATTAAAAAATATATTTATTCTTTTATCAGTTTTTTTTCCAGAATTTTTACCCACATAGCGCAACTGAGTACTCAACCTAAGATTAAAAAACCGTATCGATAATGAGTTTGTTGTAGCGATAATTATTATTTAGCTAAAAATAATAATAATTATCGCTAAACACGTTAAAAATAATCTGGTGTATAGATTAAGAAGAAAAAAAACAATATTCAGGGCTTAAAAAATAGATTGTTTCCAGCTTTTATGGCAAATTAATTTTCAACACTCCAGCCTGGAAATATCACAGGCACGAGGAATAGAGAGGGAAATTTCACCCTGTTAATTTGATGCGAGCGAGAGTTAAGGGGTTAAAAATATTATAAATTCAGGTTACCTGCTTACTATTTTGTGCTTCAAAATTTTTTAATCATATGGTGCAATTGTGTAAGACAGCAATACAAAAATTTGTGAAAGATATATACGAAATTACCTTAATTTCTAAGCTAAATTATATTAAAACCCTATTATGTAAGTACCACAATATAGAGTCATGAAATGATGTTCATTTTTCAAAATCTATTTTTAGAAACTATATATATGGCAATAATATTTGTGACAACCATAACTTTGTGTGTGGTGCACTTATTCTGACAAAAAGGCTAGCTAAACCACAACTAGGTACATTCAGAAATGCTAGAGAGCATGTTGGCCACAGTAGCTGAGTGGCCATGGTGGCAAACTCGTGCTCAGTATTGTTGAGTTGTAAATTTGAGTCCTGTTACTTCTGGAGATCTTCAATGTGGAAGGGTTAATGCACATTAAATCTGTCAAGGCTGAGGTGTCATCCTCAGACTATGGTTACTTCACTGTAGTTCTAAATTACAAAGCCTATCACCAATAGCCCTAATTTAGCTTCAAAGTGCAATGTTAATGAAACACTCACCAGAGGGCATGTAACTTTATGGTTAATGTCGAGATGTGACATTACAAAAGTTATTATCCTGAACCCAAACATCTCTGTATCAGATCTATTTTAAAGTGTAGAGTAGGGGGTAATGATGTAACCCTTGACGATGTAAATTTCTTTTGGCAACCGGATTCTATAACCAAGCTACATAATTTAGCAGTAGGTATTCCGAAAATTTGCAAATTGTAATTTTAAAATAAAAAGGAAGAGATATTAATGCGAAATAAAAAGAAATATTTATAAAGCCATCATTAATGCATAAAATTAAAAAATTAAATAAAATTAAAAATTGTATTTATGTATGTAAAATTAATTAAAAATTGTATTTTTTTTTAAGCAAAAGGAAATTGTAATTTAGAATATTTCAGAAAAAGTCGTATTCCTGCACTCAGGAAAGTTCTTTTAAAATGAAGTCACAGTTGGCCTTTCACACCCACATATTTGTCAGCATGAAAATCTTGAGCATACTCAGCCTACTTTCTTAGAACCAGCTATTCTTCCTTACAGATCTCTTGAGATGATGCACATTCGCTCTTTTCTTTCGGCATTCCCAAATATATCCATCACTCTAACTCTTAACTCTTTTTAATCCGATGTGTAACCTTCTTGCAAACCGAACATTCAGCACTGGCAGTGATCAATCCTTTTTCCATGCACCAATGTATCACAGACAATTTCACCTTTCATTCCAAATCATGAAAGAAATGCAAACCATACCTTTCAGACATACTCTTCAGGATAAATTGAAGGAAAAAACAGGAAATTCAAATAATAAAAAAGGTAGTAGAAAAGTTCAAAATATCCTCTACAGGTGAAATCCAAATGTGAAATGAAAATGAAAATAAAAAATGGAATTGTTAATTTGAAAATCATCTGTTTGTGTTGAAAACATAAGAAAAAAATAAGTAGAAAAATACAAGTATTCACATTCTATATTTTTTTTAATGTATTTCCCTTTTTTCATCTGTATTATATTTTCCATTTTAAATCATGCATATTAATGAATTTTTATCATACATCTTTAATAGGAAACATAATAAAAAAAATCATAGTCCCTTGAGAGAATATTTGTTTCTTATTTTCAATTTATAAATTTATATAATTGTTATTAAATATTTTTAATCATTTGTTTTAATTTAGTCTTTTGTTTATTAAATTTTGGTTTTATGTTAAAGGTACCTCAGTATTAATGTTGGAAGGCCTGTTGTTGAGGATGATTTCCAATATGAATTTGAAAGTACTCCTCACGTGGTAAATACTGTTTCTATAACAACCATCTCAACCTTCTTTTTTATGGATACCTACTTTTTTTTTAGTTAAACTTATGTAACCATATGAAATATTTCTGTTTATTTTTATTTGGTGATTCAATTCTTTATATATTATTACTAGGCCGTGGGTAGCCTAGTGGTTAGAACATCGGACTCCAGACCGGAAGGCCTGGGTTCAATGCCTGATGCCACCAAATACTCGCCGAGTACAAAGGGAGAATGTGCTCCTTAAATCAGTGGCTCTGAATGGTGTCACCATCTGTCATGTTGTGAGCAAAATCGTACTGTCACCTTCTTAGGGGCTCAAAAGCTTAGGCTAACGACAGGCGTAAAATTCTAGCCCTTAGATGCGATGAATTTCGGGGACCTTGATCTGATGTTTCTGTCAATCAGGTGGCATAAGCAACAACATATATTATTACACAGCATTCCATAGTTTACTTGTTGATTGCAATAACCGGCTAATCATGGTCGTGAATTTATGACCATCATTGTTCATTGAGATGTATTTGAGTCTGGTGTCATACTAAGGACCACCGTGTAGAGAGACTAATGCATATTAAATCTGTCAAGGTCCAGAGTCCTCATGTTGGCATAGTGTGGAAGTTTTGAGAGTAGGGTTTCAACTTTGATGTCATCATTGATACTTGACTGTAGTTCTTAATTATGAGGTCTGTCACCAACAGCCCTTGTGTTGCTTCATTAACATCAATAAAAACCATCAATTCAATAAATTAGCACATAAAGAAGTATTTCAACATAAAGAATTATATATAATTCTTTATGTATTTACTAAGAACAATATTTATTATATAATTATGAATAATAAGTATTGTTCTTACTAAATAACCTCTTACAAAACCCCTTCCTTATAAATAACCTCTCTATACATATAAAATGAATTTTAATAATTCTGCAGTAGAATTTTTTAAAAAAAAGATTTTAAACATTTTGGTACGCTTATATTTTGTTATCAATTGGAATTCCAGCAGAAAATCTAGTATTTTAAGTATATGCCTGATTAAATATATGCATGTACTCTTCTTCAATAAACCCATTAAAAGAATTTTAAACCTTTTATTTTTTTATATACCTTATTTGATCGAATTTAAGCCGCACTATTTTTCCAGTGTGAATGCCACTGAAAATCAGGTGTGGTTTAGAATCTAAAGTAAAACATTTGTTGTTTGGGGGAAAATGAGTTTTCACCTCTTTCAAAAGGAAAAATGTAACCGTCCATTCTGACCACTTGCATCAATGAATCATTCCATTCTGCAGTTTATCTTCAGTATTCAGTCTGTCTTAAATATCTTTGTCTGTTCATATTTAGGAAAGTTTTTTTTGTATAGGCTTTATTTTAATCACCTAAGCATCACTGGTATCGGTAGTAGTATCAAGGTGAGTTCACTATGACACAAGTATGAAAAGGGAGGCAATTTTATATGCAGAAGAAAAAAATGGAAACAGAGCAGCGGCCACTGAAAGTTTGACACGGATGAAACAAATATGCATCGATGGCATAAACAAAATGTGATTTTTGCTTGTAAATGTTCAATAAACTTTTATAACTCTTTTGCATTCTTCTATAATGCATTCTCAAAAAAAAATGACAAATCATTAAATGGCACAGAAGACGCTATCATGTGGGAAAATGGCAATGTCGGCACCCATTCTAAAGTCAGCTGTGACAATGGGAAAGACGAATCATTTTTGAAACATAATACTGATGGTTAGAATAATTAAAGCTTCATGTATGTATGTATATATTTGAAAGTTTTTAATGCTGGTAAAATAAATTAATTATTAACTTATTATTTCTTATTAAAATTTTAAAAAAAATTTCTTAAATATCGGATATTGATGAAACTTTTACACATTTTTTCCCCTAAAAAACTTGTAGAGAATTAGAGGTGCGGCTTAGAATTGATGGCGTCTTGAGATTTGAGTTAATACAGTATATAAATATAAATTAATGAATGGATTAAGTTTTTGAGAGAGTAATTCAATTTTGTTCAAAATTTAATTTGTTTACTGTGCTTGAGACTTTGCTTCAGTCTTGCTGTGATAGCATAATTTAGAAATAAGTATTTGTGTAAAATGTTAGTATGTTTGAATGTGGATCAGTTATATGTTATTAAAAGTGAAGTAATAATTGCTTCAAAAATTTCTAAACTGCTAAATATGCTTATTTTTTCACTTTGTTGTTCTGTTTCATCAAAGTATTTATTATGTAGTTTTTGCTATAGAAATTTATTTATAAATCATATTTTCTTTTTATGTTTTTTGTCTTCAAATGTGATTTTTTGTACAAAATACACAATTATTTAAAATTTTTGTTTATTTTTTAAAAATAGTTTACTACTAATTATTAGGAAATTATAAAATTTTATGAGTTTAAAGATTGTTTCTGATATTTCTATGGATATTGATTTAAAAATTCAATAAAAATTATACAGAATATTAATTAAAAAGCTAATTCATATGTTTTCAATAATGATTATATTATGTAGTATCAGCATAAACAGGAATAAAATGATTTTTTTTATTCAAGCTTATTCTAATTTTTATATTATTTTTGTATATTACATAGGAAAATAAATATAATGTTTTAATGATAAAACTACATATTGTTGCTGTTTTACAACCAAAATTGACAGTTGATTAATTTTAACACATTTTCTATTCTTGATAGCTTTTGCTTATAAGGATTTTTAATTTGCTAATCATTGGCAAGTATATGTGAATGAATTTTTCTTGTCATAAAATAATTTTTATAATATAAACTTTCAAATAATTTGTTATATTTTGCAGTGTCGCCTTCGTGATATGACATACAGTGCTCCTATTTCAGTTAGTGTTGAATATATCAAAAGTCACAATCGAGTTATTAAGAATGATGTTGTCATTGGAAAGTAAGGATGCTTCTTTTTAATAATTCTCTAATTATTTATAAATTTAAAGGATTGTTACTATTTTTAACCAAGAGCATCGCTCTGTAAGGGAAAAAAAGAATAGTGTTTAGAATGGTGTATTTGTTACAGAATTTGAGTACTGTAACTTTTAAGATTTAAATTTGGTATAGTTTAAATAAAGAGTAGGGGGGGGGGATTATTCTTAATTTTAAAAAGTAATTGGTTACAAAAACTTTAGAAAATATGTTGTTTTGCTAAAGTGTATAACTTGAGTTTAAATCTTTTCCTTCTTTTGCTGTTTTGAATAGTTATTTATTTGGTTTGATAAATAAATATTATTTGATCAGTGTAATTGATTATATTATTAGAAGGCAGTGATTTATCTTCAGGTATATGTATATATATTCATCAGTTTTTTAGCTTCAAATATTTATTTTTATTAATTGAAGTTTACTGTTATATGTACATACCTTTTTTTAAAGCAATTAATATTATCTTGCTTAAATTTTGACAATACAACAACAATCAGATTTAAATAGTATCATATTAATACAACATTAAATTTGTAAGCAATATAAAAATAATTGTTAAAGGAATTATATATATATTTTTTACTTTATAGAATGCCAATCATGTTGCGCAGCTCTAAATGTAATCTACATGGCAAAACTCCTTTTGAACTGGCCCAAAGAAAGGAGTGTCCACTAGATCCAGGAGGCTATTTTGTGGTCAATGGAACAGAAAAAGTTATTCTTATGCAAGAACAACTATCTAAAAATCGAATGATTGTGGATAGAGACAAGAATGGTGGAATTACTTGTCAAGTTACTAGGTAACATAAGCAATATAAAATAAGTAAACCTGAGTTGTTGTTTTTTTACACTTCAGGTGCATTTTTCAAATATATATATATGAAATATATTTGTGTGCAAAAAATTTACATTTGGTTAGAGGTGATTAAATGGAAAAATAATGAAGCATGCTCCTCGTACAAATGCAAAAATACAAGAGAGGAAAATATTCAAATATCAAGTTTTTATATACAGAAAAACAGGAGAAAATGCATTATGTGCTTATGCAGAGGGAATAATTAGTTATTTATAGAAATTATAAATAACTAATTTTTCCTTCACATTGCTTAGGGAATATTAATCCAGGTTAGTAAGGGGCATGAAGACAATTAATGATCTTGTATTTCTTGGAATCGCCAATTAATCTATCAAAAATTCAAGGTCTAAACAATCAGTAATCAATACCAACATAATGTTTTTAATGCTTTAGAAAAAGATAAATTGTGTCATGTTTGGAAATAGGGTATGAATTACATGTTATAAATAAAGGATATTTGAATTATGAGCAGATATCAATTTATTACATATATATAAAAGATACAATTCATATAGTACAAAGGATACATTCAACATTATTCATTAATTGTGTTAGAACATAGTTTAATTGTACATTTTTTGAGAAAAGTGAGTTGCTTTGCAAAAAATTTTGTGGCATTGACTTTTTTTTATCAGAAAAAAGTTATTTTATTATTTTTTAAAACTTATTTTACTTTTATGGTTATATAAGTTGTTTGTGTAATTCTTGGAGCCTTGATAAACAAATCATAAGATTTGATTGGAATTAATGCATTTTATGTTCAGATCAATATTTATGCTAAATTTAAAGTCCTAAAAATTAAACTTGCTATTATAACTGAAAAATTTGGTCCTTACCCCTTTGCAGAACAATCGTTGATTTGAATTCATGTTAGAGTATACCAGCTGTGTGTAAAAAAGGAAAAGAAATAGTATTTTCTTGGACCATGTTATTTCAAAACTACATAAAAAATTGGATGCATGTATTTTTTCAATGGGGGGGGGGGGGTCTTGTTCCTTATTTTTTAAATATAATTAACCTCCAGTAAAAATATTTTTGTAAATCAAAGCATATGTTTAAAAGATTATTAAATTCTTAGATTATATTTGAAATGATTTTATTTTTTTAAGAATGGTAAATATTTTAAATTTTCCAAAGCAAAGTACAAATTAAATAATATTTCATTGTTTATTCTGTTTTTAATTCATATCTGAATTATTTGCAATGATTGATTAGGGTTGTCATTATTGTCCTTCTTAGATTGACTCTTTGAAATAACGTCTCTTGGATGTTAATTCTAATTGATCTAATTAGATATAAAATCTAATTGTAAGTTGGGGCTGTGGCTAGCCATTTGGTCCAGCTTGTGGCAAGTATTGTTTATGTTCAGTTGGGAGTATGTCCTGATACCATTTAAGACTTTTCTTTGACTGACTAATGCACCTTAAATCAATTGTGGCTAAAATTCCTCATATTGGTGTAGTTTGGAATGTGCAATGCCATCTCAGGCATTGTCCTCATCACTTGACTTCGATTCAAAATTATAAGCTCTGTAACCTTTAGCATTCTTACTGTTTGAGTTTAATGATAAATCATTAGTTTGAAGTTAAGTTATGGATTTAAGACTTAATATTGTAGAAAATTATCACAAATGGAATATTAGAGGTTGTTACATTTGAAATTTTATTTGGATTTGTCTTGGTATGTTTTTTATTAGTTAAGTACAAATTCAAGTACTATATATTGAGCTATGATTCTAATAGTTCCTCACTGTGATTTGAAAGTGACATTAGTTGAACTGAACTTCTGAATTCTAATCAATACTTTTTTAACATATGTTGTATATTCTATTTTTTTCTTCTTTTCTCTTCGTGTTAATGGAATAGTTAAGAAAATTTGATTTATCTTTTCTCTCTTGACCTTGATTCATAGTCATAGATTTTAATTACAAATAATCCTAGTATAGCCATAATACAATGTTTATGAAAAATGTTAATTTTTTAAATTTTGTACATGTATAGGGTTTATAAGTTTAAAACTCCTTTCTCACAAAGGTTAATTTATAGAATAGTTTGGAATATACTGCATGTTATATTTGATTACTTCAGGTAGTGTTGTGTGTGAATTTAAGTAAGGGAAAGCACAGATAGTTTGTTCAGACACAATTTCTATCAAATCATTCAAGTCCTCAATAATAACCTGTACTGGAAGTTTCAGTGCAACATAGAATTAAAAATAACTAAATTAAACAATTTAAATTCTCTGTACCATAATCTTTTTAAATTATATTTTATACAGTATTTCACATGCATAAAAAAATTTAATGCTTTCTTCTTTTTTTAACTATCTTTTATTTATTGATATGAATTTTCCCTATTTTGTTGTTACATTAAAATTTTTAAAATTTAAAATGTATTTTTTTTATAGCTCTACAAGTGAGAAAAAGACCAGGACTAATATTGTGACTAAAAAGGGAAGATATTATTTGAATCACAATAGTTTTTCTGAAGTAAGATATTTTGGTCTTCATGTTAAAAATATATGAACAGGAATCTAATTACTATGTGTGGTATTTTTGATTTGTTTGTTGCTTTAAAAATAATTATTAAAAGCATTAGTGTGCTTTTGTGAGAAATATTATGAAATAGGATTACATTTTTATATGAATATTTTTCTCCCCCCCCCCCCCAACTCCTTTTTTCTTTTTTCTTTTTGCTTAAACAGTTTAGTAAAAAAAGTTAAAACAGTAATTTTACATATTTTCTTTTATATTTATGAAGTAAGAAAATAAAAAATGTTCTGTCTGATTTATTTATTAGTAGTATAAAGTAATGTAAATGCAATATTATTACATAGTAGGAATTAAGATTTTTTTCTTTATAGATATGTAATGTTACATTACTACTATTCTGATAAATTAATGCTATCTATTTTACTCAATATAAATCTCAAAGTTACAGCTATTTTTAAAATTAGTAAGGATTTCATAAATTATTTAAAACACAAAGAAATGTGTTCTGTATATAGTTACGATTTGGAAGATCTATTTATCTCAATAGATATTGATAACAAATAAAGGTTCTTTTTTTTATAGAAAATTATGATAATTATGCTCTAAATAGTGTTATAAACTTATTTAATGATATTGATTGGTAACATCTTCAGTAAATTATGAAGCATTGGAAGAAACAAATGTTTCTTGACAAGTTTTACAGTAAAAAGAATTAAATGTGTGTCATAAATAATAAACTAATTATTTCAATTTTTGTTTTTTGCAAATTGCACTCCATTTTGATTCATTTCACAATAGGAAAAAAAGATTAAAACAATTCCTATTTGTTAATAGCATAAATGATTTTCTTTGATTAATTGGTATGCATAAAAATAGTGTGTGTTTTGGCTTGGAACATATTGCATTTTGCATTAAGTTATATTGTAAAAATTGCTTTGTTTTACACAAATATTTTCTTTACAAGCAAGGTTCTGGCTCTAATTATGTTTGTTTAGCAAGATTCAACTATAATTGTTTTCTTTCTTATTATTTAACATTTGTATTCTCTCATTTTCTGTAGGATATTCCTATATTCATTGCTTTCAAAGCAATGGGATTTGAAAGTGATCAATATATTGTTCAAATGATTGGTACTGATGAGGTAACATTAAATAAACTTTTTCCATGCATAGAAGAGTGCCGGAAAGTTCCAGTTTACACGCAAACACAAGTAAGTAAAGTATCAAGTAAAATTGTTTATTTTTTATATATGTTCTAATGTATAAAAAAAAATCAAATTATGTTTTTGGAAATAATTGAGTGTGAAATCAGCACAAATGTCATTCCTAGGTACTTGACCATGATTCAAAATTCTAGACGAAGTTTGTCACCACTAACTTTAGGTTGCTTCTATGTCTGATGTTTATAAATTGTTTAGATTTTTTCATAACATTAATTTTTTGTATGAAATTCAAAGTTGTTATGTTTCAAATTGCAAATTATTTTAATTCTGACATATTTCCTAATTTGATTGGAATGTTTAATTTAAATATTACTAAGCATTTATTTTCCTTTTCATGTGTTTATTATTGTTCAGTGTTGAACAAATAATTCTTGTGACACCCAGAATAACAAGTGAATATTTGTCGCGAGAGGGCGCTAGTGTGTGTAGAGTTCAGTGTATGTGTAAACTTTTTGTGAGAAAGAGCGTATGGAGAACGCTCAAATAAAAAATTCTTGAAATCAGAAGGCCCCGCCATTTAATTTGTGGTGTGAAATATTTTAGTGTTAAAGAACAATAATAATTGGCATTATGATCAATAATATTGTCAGCAGCATTAATTTATCAACAGAACTTTTTGTACAATTAAGTTCATATTGCATTTTTTTAGAATTGCTATTTATGTATTTTTCTAAGAACTTTTAAGTTAACATTTTCTATTTTGTGTAAATTTTTAATTTAATAAAAATTTGTATATTTTTCTCTTAGGCTTTGCGATATATTGGAAGCAAACTGAAAATGCGAAAAATGTGGGGCTCATCCCAAAAGAAACCACCAGTTGAAGAGGCAATAGAACTTTTAGCAACTACTATTTTTGCTCACATTCCTGTATGTTTGCTTTTTAAATCTCATTATTACTACTTTTATTTTCTGTACAATTAATTTTTGCAATGAAAAAAATTACATTAAGTAGTTTCTAATCAATTTTGTTTGTAATAACATTTTACAGTTAATATTAAACTATTTTAACATTTAAAAAAATATTTTAATATATATTATACATTTTTATTTTATATAGGTGGAAGAATTTAATTTTAAAATGAAAGCTGTATATTTGGCTTGTATAATCAAACGAATGATTAAAGCTGAAAAAGATCCAAAACTGTTGGATGATAGGGACTATTACGGTAATAAGAGACTTGAGCTAGCTGGCTCATTATTAGCACTGTTGTTTGAAGATGTGTTCAAGCGATTCAATACAGAAGTAAGATAACTTTTTGTGAAATAATTTTAAAATGCTGATTAAGATTGTATAAAATTTTCTTATAAATAATATCTTGGGCAAAAAACTTATGATAGGGCTTTTGCTTGAGTTTGATAACAGAATGCATTAAAAGGAAACATTTTGTCTTATTCTGAAGTGCAAGGCATGTAAAAAGGAAAAATAATTTTTAAAAATAAAAATATTTCATCAAATTGCAGCATTTTTAACTGTTTCAATAAATTTCCATGCATTGAAATTAATTTGGATACTGCAGGAATATAATCTATTTGATTTTAACCAATATTTTTCTTTTATGTTATGCTGTATTCTGTCTTGTATTTTAAAAATGGAAATAATTTTTTAAATTTTTATATTTGCATTTTTTAAAAATACTTGCTATTATATATGTCGTGGAATAAAAAATAAAATTAAAAAAATCAATTGAAGTATATATACAAAGGGAAGTGCATTTTTGAATAATGTGTTCCATATTTGATGAATTTTGGGTTTATTAAAATATATCGCAATGTTTTGCATTTTTTTATTTTGAAGTGCCTAATTCAGCCTTTTAAATTTTTAGTGGAAATGGACTATAGATAAAATATTGCCAAAACTGAAGGCAGGACCATTTGATGCATTGCTGCATATTAAACCAGATCTCATAACAAATGCATTAGTCAATGCAATTTCAACAGTAAGTTTTTACTTTAAAGTCTATTTTTACTGATTGAAATTTTTCATTACTGAAGTTTAAAAAAAAGTTTTTGTAGAAAAGATAAAGTCTAGCTAAATGTTTCTTGATGCATTTCTATTTAAACTTTTTTTTTTCTTATTTTCATAATGTTTGCATTTGTATACATTCATATATATATATATATGTAATGATGGATTTTTTGAATGGAGCTTGCAGTGGCATTCTTGTGGTTAATTAAACTTTTTATTTCACATCTTGAACACATAAAGCAAAGGACGATACACACAAATACTAGCTGCAACACACTACATGACAAGAGAGAAGAAGCGCGCGTAACCGTGTGTTCAGAGTTTTTATATTGGCGGTGAAGGTCGTACGACTCTTTTATAACAGGAGTCGTGATTGGCTGCAAATGCGCGGGAGCAATTAGATTAAGATTATGACAGTCTTAGGCAAAAGAACTAGGAAATAATTTCACGGGGTACAGTTAAGGAGAGTTAGAAGAAGTCATTACATATATATATATATATAATGAGTGTATTAATTAAAGAAAATAATTGTTTTACTAAAATTTGATGGGGTTGGGTGTTGATGGTTCTGAATGCAAATTCTTCTAAAAAAAAGGATATTTGCAATATTCTGGTTCATAACCCGTGGGATATAATTTATGAAACTGATTATAGTCCTGAGTTTTTAAAAGAATGTTGTTGCATAGAAACATGAGAGCTGCTATCATTAACATTAAATGGAATTGTGGTCTTTAATATCTACATTTGACATGATTTAGTGCAGCTGGGGTCACCAAAATTTTTTGGAATTTTGCTATATCTTTTTGTGTAAAATAACTTGTTTGTCATTAATAATAATATTAATTGTTTATTTAAAGTCTTATTAAAAAAACATCCCCCCCCCCATTTGCTTTGTGGGAGACTAAATTTTTATCTTTAACAGCCATAAAATCAAAGTACAGACCAAATCTGAAGAATAATGAGCAGTAGTCAGGCAATGTTGACTATTCCAAGATTTAATAACTTAATTAAAAATAATCAGGCACATCCTTCCCATTGATACTTATATCTTACATATGCTATTAGGTGGTGATATCAGAAGTGAACTCAAAATGGCTGCACTTAATAAACAGATTGTAATTGATGTATAATATTTACCGTGTAATTACATTATATAATACTTTTTTATTTTGTTACTTAATTAAAATTTCTAAATCCTTATATTCAACATAAAAACTTATTGCAGATGTTTATTAGTGCAAAACAATAATGTACAGCAAATAAAACATATACAGAAGTACCAACACAATGTACTTTGTGCAATGCTAATGGAGTCACGCAAGATTTTTATACAAAAAAGGGAGTTGCTAACGTCATAAGTATAAGAACCCCTGGTTTAGACAGGGATTATTAATTTTATTGTAATTTTGACTTGAGGACTACATTATGAAAATGGAGGATATGAAAGAGCTGCAGCTTTTTGAAATGATTACATTCATGAGTTAACTTTGTATCTCAAAAAAGGTATAAATTGTGCCATAAAAATCAATACATATGCCATAAGTTAAGTAAAATAGTTGCAGTTTATTCAATTCATTTATTGTATGAATTTCATATTAATAGCTGCTGGCACATTTAGTTTTAGAATCATTTTAATGAGACAAATGCACCCTATCACAAATTTCTTAAATTTTTTTTTGAAAACAGGAGTGAAATTACTTGTTGAAATTTTCATCAAACCCTTTAAATTAATGTCAGCTAATTTGTATCTATAATTACTCTTGTTGTAATATTGATGCAAGAAAAACTATTAACAAATATATTTGTTAACCCAAATATAGAGAACATTTTCTGTCTATTTAGTTTTCTGACTGTCTTTGCAGGTTTCAAAAAATTCTTTTGTGGACCCCTATTTTCCCACCCTTGGATTAGAGCAGAGGTACCCAAACTTTTTTGTCTCATAGACCCCTTGCCATGTTTTTTGGTTTTGGGTAGACCCCTGCTTATCTAATGTTGAATTTTTGCAAATTTATCAACTTAAATGTCTTTTTGACAGCTGGTACATAGAGCGACTTGCTTTAAAAGAATTAAATTTTCAACTGTTGTGAAGTATAGAGTTTAAAAACTTAAGAAGCACATGTAAATGAATTAAATTAATTCATAAAACAATAGTTATATGAAATAACTGAACAACAAAGAAATGCTTTTAATGAGAGGAATGAATCTTATGCTTCAATAACAAATTTTCAACAGTTAATATATCAATCTCGTTAGGTTTAACCCTCAATCTCCTTTGTTAGTCCCCCCCCCCTTTTTGTTTTTGAGATTGGCAAACTCACTGAAACTTCCTCTCACTTGGAAAAGTAATTAAAAACTTTCTGACGATATTCCAAATTAATTCGCGAAAAATAACGGGTTTGCCTTTTTAAAGCCAAAATTGCTGACATCCAATTTTTCTAAACTTTATTTTAAGATCTTTGCTATTCTAATCAGTTCTTATTGTAATATAACATTTTTTTTCAATGTGACTATCTGAATTCATTGCCTGCTTTGTGGTAAATTACTATAAAAAAATGCAATCTCAAACCTAGTTTCAAAATCTGGGTAAAGGACATTTGAATGTTGATTGTAGGTTAAAATGTCCTGACAGATTTTCTGTGATAGATTAAGAGAAAATTCACGATGTCCAATATTATACTTCTTTAGCTTAATTCCGGAAAGAAATGCTGAAATTGGTCCCTGTCTTAGTAAAATTTATGCTGTCACCTAGTAACCACAAATTAATTTAGTTAATTTTGTAAATAATTCATTTAAATTGGTAAAATCTGTTTTCCACTAGATCAATTCTTTTTAAAGATTAAAGTCATGATCTGGTTTAAGGAGAGCCACTATCATAGACCCCCAAATTACATTTTCACTGGCGTGGATCCCTTGCAGGTTATCATAGACCCTGGGGATCTATATAGACCACTTTGGGAATCATTGGATAAGAGAGTGGTAAATCACATTTGGAAAGAATGAAATATTAGTTCACATCCCATTGTCATTTAACCATAATTCTATATTACAGGTTAATAGCCCATTGAAGGAAGCCTAGTGGTAGCGTATCGCATTTCCATGTTATAGGTCCGTGCTGGGCATGATAGACTCAGTCTTTCATTCCTTCAGAGGATCGTAAATGAGTACCAAGCTTCCTTGGAAACTGAACATTGAGGGTTGTAGGTCAGATTGACCACCTGACTGGAACATCTGCCCAAGGTCATAAAAACTGAAATGGGCACAATAGGCCTTGGTCCACTATGGGCTGCTGTGCCACTGAGTTTAGCTTAGCCTAGTGACCTGTAGGCCGCATGTGGCCTGTCAGACTTTTCTGAGTGACCCAGTCATGGCCCATTGCATTAAGAAACTCAGTTATTTAAAAACAATGCACTAAAAGTCTAGTGGGAAATTCTATCAACAAAGCAACCAAATCTATCTATTTGCTTTTTTTCATAGTAGAATGTAAACAAGAGGCTTGGTCATGTATGAATAGAAATCCAAATTTCCTTATAATTCAATAAAAAATGCTAAAAGTACATATTTTGTTGTGTGTGTTTGATAGAAAGGTTAATATAGTATTAAAATAAAAGTCAAAAAGAAGTTTTAATATTTTGATTAATTTTGCTTTGGTCTGAGTGTTTTTTCCCCAACTATCCTCATGTTGCGAAGCAGCCATGGTAGTCTAGTGGTCAAGGTCATGGACTCGTGGGTGTGTGTGCTGCATGTCATGAGCTGACCCCAGTACCACTGAAGACCCATCATGTAAAGGGGGGGGCGATGCACATTAAATATGTTGAGGCTCAAGCATCCTCCCATTGGTGTGGTGCAAAGGTTAGGAGAGGGAGTGGCAGTTCATTTGCTGTCCTCATCACTTTACCATGATTAAAAATTACGAAGTCCGTTGGCAAAAGACGTCAAGTAGCTGAACAGTGCAACATTAGTATTCGAATATTTCACAATACTTAACAGATAGATGATACATCGTTGCCTACTTTTATGCTTTGCATATAAAGTTTGTGTTTTAACCTTTCATTGAACTTTTATGCCTAGATTATTCATTTTTGTGAAATTTACTTTTATTTCTTTTTTTATACAGCAACAGAAAAAAAATTGTTGATATTACTTATATGTAAAATAAAAATGTCTGCAATTTATTTATGCATTTATTCCGAAGCTTTATATTTCTTTCTGTAAAATAAATGAGTCAAAAGTTATAAGTAGTATTTTTTTAAAATTATTTTTTCCTTAGGGTAATTGGACTGTAAAGCGTTTTAGAATGGAAAGAATTGGTGTAACCCAAGTACTTTCACGACTTTCCTACATTTCTGCTTTGGGAATGATGACAAGGGTAGACAGTCAGTTTGAAAAATCACGAAAGGTCTCGGGACCTCGATCCTTACAAGCTTCCCAATGGGGAATGCTCTGTCCATGCGATACTCCTGAAGGCGAGGTATTCTTTTAAAAATATTTCTTAATTAGTATGTTGATATGATTTTAATTTATATGAAGGATATATTTCGTTGTAAGTTAGTACTAGATTTAATTGAATTGTTAAGTAGTATCACAATCTCACTGCTGAGTTCATTTTAACTACTAATTTCTAGCATTTTAAATCCTGCTTTTTTTTATTTTTTTGTTTGATTGTTACAAGAGAATAAAATAAAGTGGACTCAATTTTTTTTCTTTCTATAAACAGAAGTAACAGGGAAAATAGTTTGTGACAGTATTTTTGTCATAGAACAATATCTTTTGATTACTATAACTTCTTTAAACCAAAAATTATTTTAAATATCCATAATAAATATTATGTACATTGAAAATAAAAGCCTTTAGTATACTACTTCTTATAATTTCACATTCTTTTGTAACATTTTTATCTTATTTAATAAATAGGGATGTGGACTGGTAAAAAACTTAGCCCTAATGACACATGTCACTACTGACTTAGAAGAGGAACCTGTTGCTAAATTGGCTCACAATTTAGGAGTACAGAAGGTTCATATGTTGAGTGGTCTTGAATTGCATGAACCAGACACATATCTCGTTTTTGTTAATGGTAAGAGGACAAATATATATAGTTTGCATATGTCATTATTTTAAAGCTGAATTGATATCAAAACAAATTATTTCTTCTAAATTATGTAATATTTTTTATGTTTTTCTTGAAAAATTTCATTAAATAATTATAGTTTTTTCATTTATAAATTTTTGTGTGGTGTTGTGTTTTTAACTATTTTAGTTAATATTGTTTGGGGGGGGTGTGTAAAATAATAAAAATAAATAAAATGCACTGGCATTTCCTATTGATATATAGTTTTATGTAAAATTTTGAAAAAAAGTATCAGTTAAGTATAATTTATTTTCCAGGAACTTTAATTGGAATAAATAAGGGCTACAAAAGATTGGTTTGTGCATTTCGTCGATTACGTCGTAATGGTTATATCCATGAATTTATATCAATAGCTCCTCATCATTCTCATCGATGTATCTATATAGCTACTGATGGAGGTCGACTTTGTAGGTGAGTAATAAGCATAATTTATTTTCATAATGGTATGCTGATTTATATTTGGAAGAAATTAAATTTGTTTATCGTGCTCCAATGCACTGATATGTTGGGAATTTCAAATAATAAAATTTTTTGTATGATCTCAGAAAAAAGAAAATAAAAGAATTTAGTTATATGTTATGCTTTTAATTATAATACTATTATTTGTATTATTTAGTAGCTTTTTATTGACTTTTCAAGGTTCCTAAGTAGGATTAAATTAGTAATTATTTTCTAGTGGCTCAGTGTAAGAACATTAATAATTATCATAACTTTTAAAAAATATTTTGACTATTTAACATTATGAATATTTTTTAAATATTGTTTCTATTTTTTGAAATATTATATTTTATTTTTTATATTTGTATGGAATTTGTTGTGTGACATTTTGAATTGTATTGCTACTGATGTCCATATAATCAAACAGTATTTTGTATTTAGATTGTGGCAACATGTTAAAGTAGTTTTGAGAATAAATTATGTTCTCAATATGAGTTAGACATATTAAAAAATGAGATTTTGAAACAACTTTTTATTAATTAAAGTATATTTAGTGTTGCTTCTTGCTAAAAATAGAAAGATAATAGTATGCCTAAATATCATGACAATTTCAGATAGGGGAATTGTAGATGATGATGCTTCTGAAACTAGAAATTTTGCTAATAATATGGATACTACTTAAGGCATGATTTTTTTAAAAAAAATGTCAAGTTTTGCTGCATTTTTAAATTTTATTTTTTAAGTATAGTAAATTTTAGTATCTGATTGTTTATGAAGTATTAGCTTTTTGGTTATTTGGCTTTTAATGTTTTCTTTTTTCCTAAATTGGAAATTCATTATTTTTCTCCCCTTATTACATATTTTTTTAAAAGTAACTAATTTTTTAAAAATGAGAAAAGTAATTGAATTTGAAAGTGGCACTTTTGCTACCTGATAATATTAAATAAAGATAGTAGACAAAATAAAGAAACATACAATTCCGTATTAAAATTGTATGTTTCTTTTCTTAACATGTGTTTTCGAAACCGCACCCCTCTTTTAATATGAGAGATTACTACTCGACCGTAAAGCGTGGACAGATTCAATACAATGATCAAAGAACATTTGTGAACCAATGAATCTGGTACCAACGTATGTTATTAATTTGTTCACTGCTGAGTCCTGCACCATCATGAAACATGACATCAACACAAAAGCCGAATCCCGTGGAAGTAGGGAGTGTTGGATGATGTCTCAGTAGCCAATGTGGGAAGAGCTGATCATCAACATTTATTCATCCCTTCAGTTAATGTGTGGCAAAAAATTCATTCGTACGGTTGACATTGCAATGATTGCTTTTCCCCCCTATAGTGGCAGTGAAAGTGTTAAGTGTCATTGTATACTTCCGATGAAGGTACCATGTGTTGTCTACTCATTTATTGAATCCATTTGCTTAAGTAAACACAGTCACATTGATTATGAAAAGCCGATTCACCAATTTAGCTGGCATCACTTTTCCATAAATATGTTTCTTTTAGTATGCGCGTCTTAGGTTTTAGTAAAGGCTGTCACCCCAAAATGTTTTGGCGGACCACCAGTTTACTGCAATTGACTTAATGCCCATCTTTGCATTAAACCAGTGTTTAATGTAAAAAAAATTAGCAATTTGGATGTTGCCTGTGGTCTTATAATGTAAATCAATGAATTCAAGGAAAGCCCTGAGTTTTTAAATAAAACAATGGAAATGTCTTAATTTTGTATGACTAGCACAACTATTTGCCTTTTAAAATTCTATGAAAAAGTGTTGATTAAATTGTTGTCAGATTGATGAGACACAATTTGTGAAGTGGTCCACCTGCATATTAAAAAAAATCTTAACTGTATTACATCAGAAAAATAAATGTAGGGTGTTTTAATAATGAAAGGAACTTTACCTTGGTTAGTTTTTTTCTGGACTGATTTTTTACTTTATTCAAGGTATAGTGTTTTGCATAACAACTAAAAATTTTACTAATCATTTCTGAATACTTGCATATTATTCGAACCGTCTTGCAACCTCATTGGAGGAAATTGCTCCTAAGTAAGAAATAAATCAAATTCAAGTAACCTATTGTCATTGTTTTGTATAAACCAGGGGTCTTCAAACTTTTTCGACTCATGGAACCCTAAAAATCATAAGATGTTTTAGGGTACCCCATTCAACACTTAGAAGAATTAGTCTTAATATAAAACGGTGCACACAAAGGGGGTGTCTTGGGGGTCCGGACACCCCCAAAGCACTTGAGTATTTTTCGATTGATGATAATCCTACATACATGTAAAATTTAATTAAGTACTTGTAATCAACAATTTATTTTATTAATTAATGCTAATTAATTCAATAATTTATTTTTTACTGTTTTTTTTTTTTTGTTGACAAAATCAGAAGAATCAATTGGTGTTGTCTTGAGTTATGATACGAGTTGGGGGACTTTCGACCATGGACTCCCCCCTTGAAAAAATTTTGTGTGTGCTACTGTAATATAATACTTAAAATAAATCAACGTGTTATAGGTAGTTAATGCAAAGACAGTTAAAAATGTATTATTAAAAATGTAATTAAAACATTTTAATGTAAATGTAATACTCATTAATAATAATTTGTGATTCAAGTGTCACTTACCTATGCATTATATTTAATAACTGGTACACTAACTGTCAAAATCTAGGTCTTATGAAATTATCTATTGTCGCATTTATATTCTATGTTAAATTTTTTTTATATTTTGTTTTTGTAGCCATTCACATTGAAAAATATTTTTTTATTTAAATACATTGTTCTGAATGGCATTAAAAAGGGTTATAGCTGTGTTAGAAATCTTGTGTTTTTCATGAATTTGCAATCTAAAATTTAAGCTGTTTTTGCTTAAATTTAGAATTTAACATTGAAATCTTTTGATAAAATTATCCCCTTTCCTTCATTATAGGCACTTCTTCACGTGACAAATGAAAATTTTTTTATTTTTCAATAGAAAACTATTTAGTTTTGCAAAATATTGTACTAAAGAGTGTAAAATTATTTTGTGGAACCCCAGTATAGTAAACAATAGAATATTCACAATATAGTAGGCAGTATATTAAAGAAAAAACGTTTTAATAGTTTTATTGTATTATAATAAAAGTTAAAAAAGTATTTTAAAATTAAATTACTATGTCAATAATTTTTTAAAACTTATATATATATTTCATATATATATTATAATAGGTCTCCATTTTAGACCAGACTCTTTTGGTATCTTCAATTTTAGTAACTCTACGCTTCTGTTTCTTGTTTTTGCCTGCTTTTACCCAATTTTAGAACAATATTCTTTTGCACCATTTATTTTCTAGATATGTTTCTTAAAAAAATCCAATTTCTTTCTTTTTTGGCCATGTAGAAAGTACAATTTTATCACTTATAATTTTATTTTACTTTATTTCTCTCTCTCTATATATATATAATTGGGATAAGTGTTAGGTACTTGTGGTTATACAAATTTCATAGAGAATATGAATCTATTTTCCATACATATTTACAAATTTTTTTCTATTCTTTACTGTGACTCGTGGAACCTTAGGGTTCCATGGAACTCAGTTTAAAGACGATGGACATAAACTATGCATGTGGTTTCCAGTTGTCCCAGTGTGGCTGAAGACTGGTTGTATATGGGAGCGATGCACGTTAAATTTGTCGAGAGCTCAAACGTCCTCCAGTTGGCGTGGTGCGGTAGTTAGGAGAGGGGATGCCAGCTAAAATGTCGTCTTCGTCACTTGACCTTGAATCAAAATTATGAAGTCCTTCGCCAAAAGCCCTCATGTAGTGGAACAGTGTGAAGTTAATAAATTCACTCACTTACTGAAAAATGATGTAGCTATTGCTTTCTGTGTGTTTTGATATGTTTCCCTTCAACCTATTTTCATCCTAATCTAATTATTTTTAATGAGGTGAAATTTGTGTCAACAAAAGAGAATACAATAATTAATATTGCTTGTAGAATACAGCATCTTAGCTCAGAAACACAAATGTTCAGATATACATGATATAATTATGTTTTGTTACACTAACATGTTCGGCAATGTTAAAAACTAATCAACATATTTGGAATTAGAAACTTCATTTAGTTCAAAAATAGTTGCCTTCCTTTTAACATAGTTTCATGTTTTATACAGGGTGTTTTAAAGGGGTTTTTAATCATAGCATTAAATTTTTCATTTGAAGAAAGAATAATGGAATCCTTCATAAAAGCCTTTAGTTTTTAAAATGTATATCAGAACTGAAATTATAGCTGTACAAATATTCATCATGTATCATTTTTTTAAATAATACAGTATGTAGGTATTATGATATGCTAGAACCCTTCTTGGTTTATTAAGTTTTTTCTTACAAATAAAAATTGTGTTGCTTTTGCAGTTAATATTATTTGATAAAGTATTCATTTTTTAAAATTATTAGGCCATACATAATAGTTGAAAAAGGAAAACCTAAAGTTACAGAGAAACATATAAAGGAATTGGATTGTAGGACGAGATTTTTCCGGGATTTTTTAAAAGACGGTCTTATTGAGTATCTGGATGTAAACGAAGAAAATGACAGTTACATTGCTGTGTATGAGAAAGATATCAAACCGTAAGTTATATCAATTCATTCATTTTATATTTCTTCAATATTAATATTCACTTATAAGTGAGTGAAATTCTATTTTAATTGTGTGTTTAAAAACCATAATTCATACTCTGAAATGTTATTTATAAAACATATGACTAATAATAAAATACATATTTATTTAAGTTTGAAGATTGGATTTTTTTTTAAAAAAAACTTATTTTACATTTTTTTGGTTTTTTTGTATAGAAGTTAAATATATTTATGATTAAAGTTCATTTTACATTTAATATAATTAAGAACTTAGTGCATGCAAGTCCATACCTTTTTTTTGATATTGAAAAATATGCAAATAAAAAATCTCTAAAATGAATGATATCCTCTGATGTAACTCTGTAAATATTAGATATTGTAATGAATATATGTTTTAAATCAGTATTTCCCAGCCTTTTTATCGCCACAGATCGGTCAATATTTTATAATTTGACCGTGGCCCACTAGGGGGGAAGCTGATTGTTTATATCTTAGATTTAATAATTTTAATTTAATGCCTTCAGAATAAAAGACAGTTAAACCAAAAAGTGAATATAAAGTGGTTTCCATCAAAAGTCACACAAACCCAAGAGAAATACACCACAGCAAATAAAATGAAAATAATTTAATGTTTCTTCTACAGCCCGGTACTATTTGATCCATGGATCGGTACCAGTCCGGGGGTTGGGGAACACTGTTTTAAATGAAGAAATTTAGATTTCTAATCCTCACTACATAATTATTCATTTGATTTAATCATTTAATAATATCCCTTCATTAACAATTTTTAAAATCAACTTAAAGTATTTGATTTTTTTTTACATTATAAATTATGCCTCTAAATCTTTGTCCTACTCTTAATTATTCGTTGTGAGATTAAGGGTTACTTATTTTTTTTTAAATTTTACATACTTTAAAGCATCCAGGTACTTATTTTTATGTGCAATCACACAAAAAGAATGCCAACAAAACATTTTTATTTATAATAAAAATACTTCTAAAAATTTCGGTTTTTTTTGCTGGAAAATCTTTTGTTACCCTCTTTTAATATTGTACCTCATATCCTATAACTGTTATGCTTTTTATTCCTAACCTTTTGTCTCTGTACGATTGCTGGTGGACCTTCTTTATTTTATACAGCAGTCTGAACCTCAAATATATTTAATATTTTTATTTTGAAAATATTAAATTTAAATTTGCAATGCTACTTTCTTAATTAAAAATATTTTAAAAGTTATTGGACTATTAAATATTAGTGGTATATGCAATGTACAATTTACTACTACTACTACTACAAACTATGCTTCTCAAGCAATATATGGTCCATTTAAAGGTTTGACGTAGCCCATCATGGATATATAGATTGGCAATACTATGGGAATTTTCGAAATCATAACTTTTTTGCATATGCAAAAATTTATTATATTGAAATGAATTTTAAAACTTTATACAATTGTTACAATATGCTTATTTGTTTTTATAGTCAAGTTTAAAAAGTTGAAAAACAGGACAGTGTAGTGATATAATCTATAAAAGCCAGTAACAACCTCCGCACCATGGTGATCATTTTGGTGTAGTGGTTAAGTTACTCAGCTTCGGACCCAAAGGTCCCAGGTTCTGTCCTATCCAGATAAAAACGTGCCACTTCAATTGGTGACCCTAGCTTAACTAAGAAAAGCAAAGCCTCTACTAATCTGTCGTGGCGCCATCTACACGCAAAAAAAGGAGCAACCAAAGAAAAAAAATCGTCAGATAAATATGACGCAAGAGAGCAACAAAAAAATAAATCGTCAGATAAACATGACGCAAGAGAGCAACAAAAATAAATAAATAAAATAAAATCGTCAGATAAACATGATGCAACTCATCCAACACACAAGAAACTGACCGCTCCTATAAACAACTATATATCGTTCGTTCGCCTAACCAACTCTCTGGTAGGGGAGTGTGTAGTGATATAATCTATAAAAGCCAGTAACAACCTCCACACCATGGTGATCATTTTGGTGTAGTGGTTAAGTTACTCGGCTTCGGACCCAAAGGTCCCGGGTTCTGTCCTATCCGGATAAAAACGCGCCACTTCAACAGAGAAATTGTCAATAGTTCTTGTTCTCTAGCTTGATGTTTCAGTTTAACAATCTGTTCTTGTTACTTAACAGTGGTTTAAAATGACAAGATCTATCACTTATATTTTAAAAATCTCATTACTTTTGTTATTTCATTTAAGTTGATTATACTGTTTTCCTTATTTTATTTTTAGTACTGAATTTTATAATTTATATATACTTTAATTCCATTCGTAATTTTTTTACAGCAATACTACTCATCTTGAAATTGAGCCTTATACTATACTTGGTGTCTGTGCAGGTTTGATACCCTATCCACATCATAACCAATCTCCCAGAAATACGTACCAATGTGCTATGGGAAAACAAGCTATGGGTAAGTGTATGATATTTTGAATTAAAATTAGTCAATTACCATGGTTCATTTTAAATTTAATACTTGAACATCAGCATGATATTTATATATAACTGATCAGGACCCATCTTGAATCCATAACACATATCAACATTCAGTGACTTTGATGTGTATTATCTATTTTTGAATGTGCACACAATAAATGTTAATATATGCATGTACATTAGAGAAGATCGAAATTATTAATATTTTTTTTCCAGAATTTCAAAATCTACCTAGTAACTAATCTATGGTTTATAGATGAAGTGAAAATAAAATAAATTGATTTTTGTGCTAAGTACTGCCACAAAACTCTGAGGTTTAGGTATTTGAGCTTTTTTTTTAATGATAAAAGGTCAAAGTAATTTTTGTAAAAGAAAAATAGGTATTTTAGCACTTTTTAACATTTAATGTGATGAAAGGGCACCTTCTAAGTAGTTACAAGAAAAAATATTAAATACATTTAATCGCTTCATTAGTATTGAATTTTTTTAAAAAAACTTATTGTTAAAATTACAGTGCACAATAAAGCAGAAGAAAAAGAAACTTGGATCGTACCGATTGGGCTGTGTGGGGTCAGAGAGCCGAGATTATGAAATGTTGCAATGTACATTCTTCAACTCATTACTCACTTATCAATAACTATAACTCTTTTTTTTTTGTAAAATAATTTTGAGTTTGAAATCATTCAACTAAAATTAAATATTTTTATTTTTTCAAAATTTCAACCCCTTTGTAGCGATATTAAATTTTGATAATAATAAAAATCAAATTAGTTCTTTCATCAAAACTTTTATATTCTGTTTTTGTTCAGTTCCTTAGGGCTGAAACGACATAATTAACCCTCTGATTGCTCAATTTTTGGATCGAAATCGCTTTAATAATTGCATATTTTTTTATTGTATATTTCAAATCTATATATATTGGAGAATGTGGAAAAATGCATTTTTTCTTTCTAGATAATATTTTTTTATATAGATTTTTATCATGAGAAACTAAGCTGCCAGAAAAACTAATTTCAGATGTTATCACCAAAATAATTCTTTTTAAAATAAGTTTCAATTGAATTACAGTTAATTTCTATTTATTGCATAATATAAAAAAGTAAAATATATAAGATTCAAGAATATATAAAGCACTGTGAAAAAAATACTTTAGAAATGCAGTTTAGTATCATAGAGTTCGAATCAGGGTTCAAGGCAAAGACCAACTTCAGAGTCTTTGCACCAGATTCGTGTTTCTTTGTGAATTTTTTTGCCATTTGCATCTTTTCTTGAATAGCATACAGCACACTGTCTAAACTAAAATCACTTTCGAAATCTGAATCAGGAATATACACTCTGTCAATCACTGAACGTTTTCTAGCAGCCATTTCTGATAAGAAACGAGCGGCAAAACTTGAAGTTTGAGTGGTAATACTATGTGCCTTAAAATATGGCTATTTAGTGGACAACTAATGACATCTGTTGGTCAAAACGTAAATTAAACGTCTAATACTGTATATGATTTATTTAAGTGCTTAAACAGGATGCACTCATCAATAAAGGAAGAAAAACACATGCCCGCTGAAATCGTGGGATGAGCAGTCAGAGGGTTAATGAAATTCATTTTCTTTTGTCTTAATTTGATGTGTACAGATGTACTGACATCAATTTGTTACCCTATTTATCTTGGACCTTATCTCATAAAAGCAAAAAATGAAACTTATTTCATGTTGGTATCAGTAGTTTAGTTAAGAGAATTTTTGGAGATTGCTTGAAACCACCATTTTTTATATCAGTTTAAGAAAGTTAAATATGAGTATATTTTTAAAGTACTGGCTGGGTAGCATAGTTGGTTTGGTGCTGGCCTTGTACACCCAAGTTTGCGGGCTCAACCCGCCCCAAGTCGGTGGGTTTTCTTGATGGAAAAAATTGACATCATTCATGCCATATGATTACGCAGTATATAAAAGATCCCTTGAGTGCTTGGGTGCACCTGGCAAAATTTTTATAAAATATTCTTAGTATGATTTCACATTGTCAGAGCTCAGGTCCCTCAGTCTGGGGAAGAAACTGAGCATCAGAATTACTTGTGGTGATTGGTTTACCACTTATATGGTGCCACTGTAAAAAGAGATACCAGCTCCCAGAGAATATACTAGGTCTACAATGGTAAAATACTATCTGCAGCCCCATTAAAAATTTTTAAAAAGTCATTTGTTATTATATGAAACATTCTTATTATATAAGACATCTGTTTTGGGTTGTAGGCCGCATGAAAGAAATGAGAGGGTCACTAATTTGATACCCCTAATACATGTAAACTGAATGAAAATATTTACGAATAGGCTTTTTTTATGAACTTCTGTATAAATTTGTTAAATTAATTGCATTAACCCTCTCGCTGCGTAGTGCTAAGCCAACTACGTGTGTTTTGCCTGTGGAAATCGCGGGATGCACAGCGAGAGAGGTAATCATAAATATCGAGCATTTAACTCAGAAAGATCTCGGATGTTAGTTGGAGTAGCAAGCCAGTATAAGAAAAAATTGATAAAATTTTCATGAACTTAAGCTTATTTGTTTAAATTTTATTTTTTAGGTACCATTGGATTAAATCAGAAAAATCGTATGGATACATTAATGTACAACCTAGTTTATCCTCAGCAGCCTATTGTTAAAACACGGGTATGCTTGTTTTATCTTTATATTTAAAAACTGGTCTCTTAAGTCATTTTCATAGTTCAAAGCTCTTTATTATTAAGAGATATTAAGTAATAAATAAGAATAACAAATTCTAAAGCGAAATACAAAATTGTTTTCTTTTCTTTTGAATAAAATGTTATAAAGATTAGTTATTAAAATATTTTTTAAAAAATATTTATTTCCAGACTTTGGATCTCATTAATTTTGATAAATTACCAGCTGGTCAAAATGCAATTGTTGCTGTTATGAGTTACAGTGGATATGATATAGAGGATGCAATAGTACTGAATAAAGCCTCTCTTGATAGAGGTAAGTTTTTTTGTCACATCCATGTAATTTAACATTACTAAAAGCTAAATAGATGACAATTTTTTCTTAGTTACATTCATCTTGAATACTAGAAGGCCCGGGATTTCTATTATCCACAAACATCCTCCTGTGTTTCGACACTGTGATATAAAATACATAAAATAGTTGTAATAACTAAATAATTGCAGGACTATTGTTCAGTAGGGTTTAGTTTCAAGACTTTTCATTCAATGTATTTCCTTATATGCTGCTGTCAATGAAAAGAAGCCATGAGCTCATATCAAATTCATTGATGTTATGTTTCACGAAGCTTGTTGGAATACTGCCTTGTTGCAAATGTGCCAGGAACATAACCATTATGCAATATCCATTCTGAGCCATCTCTAGCGACATATATATCAGGATGTAATAGAATATTATCAATTTCATCTGCACTATCCTAAGATTCTTTGCAGTCACTTTCATGCAATCTTGTGTCGTCATCGAAATCTAAATTAGAATAAGACAGCTCACCAGCATCCAATTCATTCTCAAAAAGCTCTTTCAACAAATAAGCAATTTCATTATGGCTTAGACCTTTTCAACCAGCCATCGTTTCAGGGTGTCTGCTGTGCACAAGGTTCGAAAATTGAATGAAATTTTTTTATGAGCAGATAAGAAAATGCTATGTGACGAGACACTTAGACATAACGATTTTATTATAACTGACTCGTTTTTGCCATGAATCTAATAACACTGAATTCAAGGTCAAATAAATGTGAGATTTTGCTTCCGGAAGATTGCTTTACTAATGGTATATCTACTTAGTAAGCTATCTTTTGCTGAATGACAGCCATTTATAATGGTAAATGGCCTTGGTGTTGAAATGACAACAACGGACATTCTAGCTGTATTTAGCTGTAATATCTCTCCTAATTAACCTAAAACCACAACTTTTTCTGTGTAATCACCATGAAAAATGATTTAAAGTTACGAAAAATTTTCAAATTCCGTAGAAAAATGCAAGAAAGAAAACTAACTAAACAGGCTCCAGTGTCTAATCAACACTGACAGATGTTCTAGTGTTAATGCATGCAATGCATGTGCATTAATATGATACAGATTGGGAGGGGGAGCACAATTTCTGCTCCTATTTGAACTTACTGAGAGTTAATGTCTTGCTCCTTTAAAATAACAGTTTATACAACCATCTGTAAATATTTTAAATTTTTCACTGCTTCTCTTCAGGAAGAAGATAGAAAGCATATGAGTAACCATTCTCCCTATAATTTACTAGAAATATTGACTTTTTATGTGAATCATGCATACTATACACTTTTATTTTGCTTACATGCAATATAATTTGTAAAAACATGTTTTTGGTATCAATATATTTTTTGAGTTGTATAAGGCAGTAAATGTTTCACTTATCTTCACAATAAATTATCAATATATATGTATTAAATTAAAAATCTCCAATTTTGTTTTGTTTTGAATTTTTCTCTTTTCCTTTCTACACATTTATTTTATAGCCACTGCAAAAATAGCCTGTCCACAAGTATTGATTATCTAGTGGTAGTGAACCAGTGTGTGTAGTTTTAAAACATAAAACATTGATTTAGTATTCCTTTGTGATTTGTAAATGTCATGCAATATTTAAAACTACTGTGAACATTTATTGTTAAAATGACAAAATGTGTGAACATAATTTTATATTTAAGATATATACATTTTTTATGGCATTAAACACAAATTTTAACTATTCATTTAAATTAAAAATTCAATATTTTTGAAATTTCATAATTGTTTATGTTTGTCTATTAAATAAACATAAAATAACCCTAGTACAAACTCATTATATAATTTTTATTGTAATAAAATTTAATTTCATCAGTATAATAAAATTTATTATTTTGAATAGGTTTTGGACGTTGTTTAGTTTACAGAACAAGTAAAACCACTGTTAAACGTTATGCTAATCAAACTTTTGATAGAGTACAAGGTCCAAAAGTTGATGCCGAGACAAGAAAACCAATTTGGAAGCATACTCCTCTGGATTCTGATGGCATAGCTGCATTAGGTGCATTTTCCCCTTTCCTTTTTTTCTTAAGTTTACTTTGATGTTTTAGAAAATATAAACATATTAACATTTATTTTTAAAGCCTAAAAAATGTTATAATATATATATATATATATTATTTTTATTTTGTAAATGATGTATTATATATTAAAAATTTTCAATAAACATTACAAATATTTTCAATTTTTGTAAAATATGCTGTGAAAACACATTACATCTTACCAAAAAGTTTTTCGTGTTGCGAGTTTTCATTATTTGCTCTCTTAAAATCTGAAGATTACTCATTTCATTTTAAGAAGAATTTTGGATATATGGATTAAAATTTTACAAAATTGTTAAATTTAAAAAAGTCTTTATAATTTGATGTTAGACCATGTCTCAACAGAAAAATTGAAAACTTTCTCTAAAATAAGCACAATAATCAACATCAGCCATATATGCACACACATTTTTGCTTTTGAGTTTTCATTTTTCAAATTAAAATGTCCTGTAGCAGTAATGAGCAAATCTTTTTAGGAGTAGGCCAAACGGAAGATACATTTTTGTTTGGTTAATATGATTTATTATAAGATGCAAAAAAGACTAACACTGCTCACCACTAGTATGCAGCAAAGAGTCCTATCTCTACAGTGCAAGAGATCTAGGTCTCTTCAGACGACCTTGGCATGCTTTAGAAGCGGTCACCTGCATGGTATGACCTTTATGCAGGGGATAAAGTTCTTCTTTACCTGTCCCTGCTTTTCCTGCTCATCTTCTGGACTGCTGGGGCATTTCCCTAGGACAGTAGTTTGGAGATCCAGGCCTGGTTTGTGACATTCTTATGTGGAAAGGTCAAATGGACTTGGTGTAGGCTTTCCTGCTCCAAGGGGATTTGAAACAACAACAACAACAAGACTAACAAAAATTGTGTATTTTGAAAATTATTCGATATCTAAGCAATTAATGAAACTATAACTTCGTATTTTTGTTCTAATTTTTTTTTTATACTTAAATACAAATATATTAATAATTTTACGCAGAATTATTAAGGTAGGCTTCATTTTTTTTTGCTATTAAATTTTTTAATTATACGAGTTTCCACAACTAGGTTACAAAAAAAAAAATCTCCCTTTTTTATTAATGGAACACATCCTTAAATGATATTTGTTTTTTACTTTGAAAATTTGTATATTCTTTTAAAATCTGCAGGTGAGATAGAACTTCTCGGAAGGTCATAGACTAACCATCATCACCTAATACCATCATGTTTTCTTATAATTATATTGTAAAATTCTGTACAATTGTAACAAATTCAAAAACTTGTACTTGAATTTTTAGCACACATATATTTATTATTAAAATTTATTTTAGAAATTGTTTATTGTTTACTTAATATTTATATGCTGTTTTTGATAGGTGTTAAAGTTGAACCTCGACAAGTTCTAGTCAACAAATCTATGCCTTCTATTACAAATGTTTTACCAACAGATGTGCAGATACTATCTGCACAAGAACAGCCTTATAAAGATGTTCCTATTACGTAAGATGAATTGCAGATTTTTATTCAGTTTTTTAAATTTGTGCTTATTAAAAAAAAAATTAAATGGAACATTTGTGATGGTTGAAATATAAATTTGATTTTCCCCTTAATTTAATGTGAAAATATTGTGTAATTATCTTAATGCTATAAAATTTATATACAATTATGTTAAATCTGAAAATGCTAGTTACAGTAAAATATCCTGACTTACGTGAATCATCAGATATGTATTTTTTCACTATGCTCTGGTCCTGCCTTAAATGCTGAATTGAAATTTAGTTATAATGAGATTCTTTTCTTTAAGCAGTGTGTTAGATAAACAAACCATGTATATTGTATATAAAATATGATTAGATAATTAAGATATATGTATTCAAGGGATGTTAGACAAATTGTAGCTAAATATCATTACATATTACATTTTTACTCGTAGGATTTTGCTTGTTTTGAAACATGTATTGGTCAATATTTTAAGTTTGTGTTTTATTCAAAATTTCTAAATTATGATTTATCTTTTTTTTTTCCTAATAAATAACCAGTAAATACATATGTTTCTTAAATTTTACTGCAGATCTATAGAAATTTGACAGATGTTATATTTCTTAGTTCCAGTATTAATAATTATTGAAAGCAAGAGATACTATTTAAAGCTGTCTTCTCCAAATGTACAAGAGCACATTTTCAGACAGAAAAGTCTCAATTTTCTTGAAAATTTCCAACATTATAATCCGTATATCTGTTTATTGTATCAGGCCCAGTGTTTGAATGGTAGCATTTTGTGCTTCCACACCACAGGTCCAGGGTTCAAATCCCAGGCTGGGCAAGGTCAACTAAGCCCTTCATCCCTTCAGAGAGTTGATGAGTACCAAGCTTGCTTAGGAACTAAACACTGGGGATTTTGCATCAGATTGATCTCCTGATAGACATCTGCTCACATGCACCTCCATGCCCAATATCACATATACTGTGAGGGGCACAAAACGCCTTGGCCCTCATGGGCTGTTGCACCATTGAGTTTAGTTTTAGTTTATTGTATAGCATTTATATATAAAGTTTCAAAATATTCCATAAATACTTTTTTCCCCTTCATTTTAATGTAAAGGGATGGCTTATTTAGCATTTAAGTGTTAGAGAAACACATTTTTTATATGAAAAAATAGATCAACTGAGATAAAAATGAGTAGCATGGTGAAATATGCTGCTTTCTAAAGGGTAGGAAAATCAAAATATAATATTAATGTATCAGTTCTTTTATATCTGAAAAATATTCCAAATTCGCGAGTCCTATGCTTGAACAATAAATGAAGGCAGTCTTAATCCTTTCTTCTCGATCCTGTCAAAATCCTGGGTTAAAATTTCCCCCTCAATTTCTCATGCCCGTGATTTTTCCAGCCTGGCGTGTTCAAAAGTAGCGTGCCAAAAAGATTAAAATTATCTATTACTTATTCCCAGAATCATGTTTATTTCTCACCAGATGGCAGTACCAGATTATTAGTAATGTGCTTAGAGATTGTTATTTTATTTTAAACTAGATGTTAGCACAATCAAACATATATATTAGCACGTTTTTGTAACTTTAGCTCAGTTACTTAGTACCAGTCTTCGTGAATACACATGGGTTGTGTTTTGTGATAAAAATATATATATATTTAAATATTGTATACATTATGGAGTTAGTCAGGAAGTGAATTGGATTCTGCTTGAAGAAAAAATGGATCGGAAAGTGATTCTGAAATAACTGATTGTTTTGAAAGTTCAGTTAGGGAATCTGAGAGCAGTGGTGATGGATCTGTACTGTTATCTGTGATGTTGACCTTTGCATCTCATGCTTTGAAATTCATCTCACAAGAAAAATTACTAATGTTTGTTTACATATGCATAAGAGTAATAAAATTCTCCTTTAATGTTTGAAACACATGTTTTTCTAAAAAAAATTATCTTTGCTGGAAAACCAACATTCAGTCATAACCCTAAATGTTGTTTTTTTTTAAAAAAAATAATTTTTTCAAGCTAAGAAATTACCCAAAATTTAAAAATAAATACATATATTGTGCATATACTTAATTTTCTATAATTTTCTGAAATAAAAAAATAGGCACTTTTATGACTGTTTTCTTCAAAAATATGCGACCATTAAGGGGTTAAAATAGTATGATAGTAATTGTTTAAAAATCTTTGTGGAAAGTTTGGATTTTCTTAGATTTATAAATATCCCTGTTTTTTCAATTCTTTTGTGGCCCATATTTATATTAAGACATAGTATGTGCTTTATGCTTTTGTATATTTTGCAATTGGTTACTAAAATGTTTTACTTGACATTGCAATATTGAATAATTGATTTAATTTTATTAAAATTCAATGTTGTACCAGAATAGGAGAAAGAAGTTGAAGGTGATACTTATAATTATAAGAATCTTTATGAACTGGTATGAAAACATTATCTGAATAATTACTAAAAATTCCATACTTTTCAAAATTTTCTCAAGTTTTGTAACAATTACATAATGATGCAATTGTGATGTGAACTTATGTAAAAAGCTATTTAATTATTAAATTGTGCTTCTGTGTTATTGATGAATCATTAAATTGAAATAATTTAATAAAAAAATGAAGTTCAATTAGATTCTAGAAACAGATATTGGTTTGATGCAATATATTAGATATCAATGCTGCCATATCTCACCCTAATAAATATTATAAAATTAATTTAAGAATCCTAATTGTTACATTTTAAGAACAATATTTAAAAAATACAACAAAGTTATTTTTAACAAAAAAAAATTTTAAATGTTCTTTTGCATTTTTAACATTTATATGTATTATTTTCAGATTGAAAGGAATATTACCATCCTATGTAGAAAATGTTTTAATTTCTTCCAACAATGAAGAAGCTTTCCTTATCAAGTTACTCATGAGACAAACCCGCAGGCCCGAAGTGGGTGATAAATTTAGCAGTCGACATGGACAAAAAGGTGTTGTTGGTTTGATTGCAGAACCAGAAGATTTACCCTTCAGTAATGAGGGCATTATTCCTGATCTTATAATGAACCCTCATGGATTTCCATCTCGTATGACAGTAGGTAAAATGATTGAGTTATTAGCTGGAAAAGCTGGAGTCCTAACAGGACAATTGAAATATGGAACTGCATTTGGTGGTGACAAAGTGCATGACATATCTGAAGATCTCATTAAATGTGGTTTCAATTACCAAGGCAAAGACTGCATGACATCTGGTATTACTGGTGAACCCTTGCAAGCATACATATTTTTTGGTCCTATATATTATCAAAAACTAAAGCATATGGTGGTGGACAAAATTCATGCTCGTGCAAGAGGTCCACGGACTGTTCTTACCCGACAACCCACCGAGGGCCGTGCGAGAGAAGGAGGTCTGAGGCTGGGAGAGATGGAAAGGGATTCTTTGATTGGTCATGGCACCAGTATGCTTTTGTGGGAGCGGCTTATGATTTCCAGTGATGCTTTTGATGTAGATGTGTGTGGAAAATGTGGATTCATGGGTTATTCAAATTGGTAAGTCATATTTTAAATCATCCCTGTTGCATTTTATATTAATGCTCTATTTCTCTTAAAATTGCTTAGAAGTGCAAGTTACATTCTTTGTCTCTTTTGCAAACAATAATATTCTTGGTGCTTGAAATAAAAATATCTTTTGTATGTATGTGTTAATTCTTTGTTTGAGGGAATACATAAATAATGTATAAAATGATGTTTAAAAAAACGCTCTTATTGCTTTTGTCTCTTCATGCAAAACATTAGGAAATATATCGGAAGAATGAATATGAAAATGCTTCTGGGCTTTTTGTCTTGAAGAAACAATTTTTAGAAGCATAGATGATTGGTAGATAAAAGTGTGCTGTGTTATTTTAATTTTCATTGCAGATTCATTTATAAATGAATCTACAATGGTTTTATGTACTAAAAAATTATATATTTACAAATATAGCATGTGTAATTAAAGGAAATTATGCATTAACCAATTAATTGGTGGGGGCATGTATATCAAACTCACTTAGTTGGTGCATTAACCATCCATGACATATATATGCCATTTTGAAGAACAGACCTTTGCATTATGTTGCTATCTGTAAAACTATTCCAAAGGCTTTGGAATGCTATACAATGACCTTGACAGAAGTGTTTATGAAGAATTTACTTCTTTATGGCCTTTTCTATATCCCCAATATACACCCCATAGATACATGTGCCTATGTGGGGGGAAAAAGTAGCACTGGAGAGCAAATTGTGAAACTTTTCCTCGGCAGTTAAGGGGTTAAAGAGGGATATTTTATATAGTGTTTTATTTAAACAAGTTGAAGTAAAAGTTTTATTATTTGTCTTTATGTTTAAGAAGTTCTAAATGTTCATTAGTGAATTAAATTATTTCTTGTTTTCAAATCAAGAAAATCTTTTTAATTATTTGTTTTTAAGTTAATGCTTTTTTAATTAAATGGTAAAAGGGCAAAGTATAAAATCTTTTAGCTCTTATAGCTTTTTTTTCTTCCAGAAATTAAATAAGTTTTTGTGAATTTAATGTACAGTGTATGTATGTATTGTAAAAAAGTGTTTTATTGTATTTACACAGATAATTTATAATTTTGATTATTATAGTATATTCACTTTCAGTCTAATATTAACATACATATATATGATACGTTGATCATTATCTAAAGTTAATTTTGAAGCCGAGCCCCCAAGTATTATGTTGATGTTGGTTCGTTAGCTAATAATCATTAAAAGCTAACAGATAAAACTGTTTATTTTAACAGTAACAAAGAAAAAGGAGCTGATGCAAATATTATACCAAAACATTTAAGTGTGTGTCATTGCATCAAATGGCTTAAAAGTTTGTCTTAAGTATTTTTTATGCGTCATATTCGTTCTGCGTCTTTCTCGGGTCTGTCTCGTGATTGCAACTTGCCTCCCTTTGAAGCCAGCTGGGTTACGTGTCAAGGCACATACAGTAGTGCCCCCTTCACACATATTTACCCACATTAAGCACTGTTCTCAGTTTGCTTCAATGTGTACTTTAATTGGATTTAAAACAAAAAATTAAAATAAACTGTTATAATATCAACAGAGCTAAAGTATATTATCTACTATCCAAAGTTATTCATATAATCATATCTAAATTTTAAGAAATTTATTTTTTTTATTAACACATCAAATTAAGAAATGCATTTGAAAAAATAAAACATTACATGATAATTACTAGATTAAATGTTAAAATCAAAGAGAAATAAAATGTTTAGAAAATTTTGGTGATAGAATATCATTACCCAATCATTACATTTGAAATTATGTGTGTAATTTATCTATTTATACTTCTTTCTAGATAGTTTTGTACTGATACTATATTATAAATATTGTTGCCTTAATTTTTATGACATTAAAATCAACTTGGGGTAAATAACAATATTTATATGTAAATAAATAACACTTCGTTTCATTATGTCATTTCTTTTTTGAGTTTGAAATTATTACTATCTTATCGTAAGTATGCTCATTTTACTTTTTAAAAATTAGAATTCACTTATAAGGATAGCTTATAATGATGATTATACATCAAAAAAGATAACTGATTAATATTAATGTAATCAAGACTTGAAACAGCAAATAATTGTGTAATGGTAACTATTTAATAATGAGCATTGTTTAACACAAAAACTATAATTTAATCTAAAATCTCAGTATTTACACCTATGTGCAAACATTGGTAAAAGAATCAAACAAAAGCTATGTATAAAAATAAAGCAAAAACTGCAAAATTCTTATATAAAATGTACTGATATAAAGTTTAAAAATATGGTGAATTTGCATAACTAAAAAGTTGAAGTTTCTTTTTCTATCATATTATACATATGAGTGATTATATTTGCTCTCAAATGATTTTAAATTGACTGGAAATCTAGCTTTATCACTTGTCTGTGAAATGAGCTCATTATTTATATAATATTTGAAAAAAAAATTGTTTTAAGGATTAAGTTTTCTCATTGAAGATAAAAATAATACATGCATTAAATTGTGCAACATTCTTTTTATATCTTGGATTTTTATTATCTAATTTTAAATAGAGATTATTATTTTCTTTTAATTTATTAATTTATTTTTCCCTGTATTTTTAGGTGTCACTTCTGCAAGTCATCAAGTAATATAGCATCTATTCGATTGCCGTATGCTTGCAAATTACTTTTCCAAGAACTACAGTCAATGAATGTTATTCCTCGTTTGAGGCTAGCTAAATACTTTGAGTAACAAAACAAAAACAAAAAATTGGAAAATATTAATTTTTGTATGGACAAAATCTGTATAATTTATGCAAATATTATTTTGTACACAAATCATGTATTATATTGTATAAATATAAACATTTTAACTTGTTCGTTTATTTCATTCTATTTTTATGACAAAAACTTTATTATTATATAGTAAAGGGACTTTATTGCTTTGGAAGTTTAAAAATAAAATATCCGGGAAAGGGATTTTATAAGAAAATCTGCTTATCTAAAAGAATCAGAATCTAAGAAAGAATAAGAAATGTATTCTTTGCTGTTGTAAACAGTTTTTCTTTTCCAAATGCTAGAAAGGGCAAACAACCCTTCTATGGTTTCCCACATGTTCATTTGCACCCAAGTATTTTCCTCTTATCAGCACAATGATTCACTTTTACTATTTTTGAAAATTATTTCTCTTTCACTTGAATTATCTTTTAAAACTGGGAAGTAATTTCTTGTTTTAAATTATCTAATGAAACTAAAAAAAGGCAATGATGTATCTGACAAGGAATGTATACAACAATATTTATCAATGTTCATACAAACAAAAAAATATTGTTACATTCCAGAATAATAATTTTAGAGATTATGAAACCCATATCCCTTTAGGAAATTTTCAGGACAGTTTTTTTTTATATAATTTTAATGCTTTTTTAAATATAAATTCTAATAATTTAAGAGGTTTTTATTAATTGAATTATTAGAACTTGGAATATATTTGTAACTATACAGAAATATTAAAATTTTAAATTAATTAAAAAAAGGTTGAGTTTATTTCCTAAAGGACTTTAATATCTGTGAACTAATTCTAAAATTCTTGCATTTTTATGAAGTATTAATTAGAGTTCAAGAGCATCTGCAAAATAATGTACGAGTTTTTTTTTATACATTTACTGTAGTGGCAAAGAATATTTTTGATGGTCAAGTTGTGTTTTAGAGCTGGTTTTGTAGGACTAATTATTCAAAGCTATAGCAGTTTTTATATATTGTTCATTATTTGACATTAATACCAATTTCAATTTGATCAAATCATGATTTTCATAGAATTTTCTGCAAAAATTCTGTCTTTATTTTAAATTTATATGCTTAATATATTTCATGCATAATTTTATAAATTTGTTCCTTTTATTAAGAAATAGAAAATAATTTAATGAATTTATACACAAATTTTTAGTATTTACAGAAACAGAAAACCTAAGTAAAACATAACTATTTTTTGAGTTATACAAGCATATCTTGTACACAATGGCGTAACGTACACCCCCGCGATCCCCGCACCCAAGACTTCTAGGTGGCCCAAAGTCTGACTGACACCTCTCAAAATTGCTTTACATTTTTTTAAATCGAATTTTTAAGTGATTTTCCAATAGGCGATCTAACCTCATTCATAATCAAAACTTAATACTCTCATTAGATATCTTTAATCCTACAGCTAAATCAAAAAACATTTTATTTATTTGCTGTATTCCAGGCGACGAGAGATACCTTTCTTTAGTGGGTTTCCTTTTTAAACTTAAATTACTAACAAATAAAACAAAAGTCAGACGGAGAATCGGATAAATGCTAGGGAAATATAAAAATCCATCATTACTGTTATTATTACAGTATACATTACATTAGCTGTAGGCAGAAGAAGAAAAAAAGACATAACTTACTTTTTAAGAAGCAGCAGAGTAAATTACTGGCGTCTTTAGCCCCCCCCCCCTGTGTTTCAATTTCATTTAGCGAAGTCGTAAATAACGTACATCTGTTATGCTTTTTTCAAGTAAAATAGCATTAGGATACTTCGAAAAGCATAGAGAGGATTTTAAAGGCTTACTTGATGATAGATTCATGAGTATTCAATCAAATGAAGTATAATGGAATGTATCAGTTTTTTATTTCTTTTTTCATGAGATCATTTTTGCTTCATACAAAGAACTCTCCTTATTAAAAGTTGCAGTATTTATGCTGGAATTTAATCGAAATTTAGGTGAAGTTTACCCCATTATTCAGAAATGAAAAATAAGGTAAGCGATAGCTTTTTTCTTTCATAAGAATTTTAAATTGAAAATTATTCTGCAGTGTTCGTATCTTTCTAAGTGTTTGTTTTTATTCAAGTTACCAGGTCATCCATCCTTAGATTTCCCGTTTGAATAAATATTATAAATACTTTCTAATGTTAGACATTATTTACTTCATTTACTCAGACTCCTGTTGATTTTGTATTCGGTTATAAGTTTAAGAAAATATTTTTACATGATGTATAAAGTTACATAATGCTATGATTTCTCAGTCCTTAGTGTATATATATATATACACACACACTTGCCAGAAAAGAATGTTTTTATGGACGAATGAGAGAAGATAAGCCTTGAAGAAACCACTAGATTTGATAATTCAATGCCGAAGCGACTTCAGGAGGTTTTCAAAACTCGGGGTTATCCAACCAGCTATTTAATAGATCATTATCCTTTTTAAATAATTTTTATAGTTACTACTAAAACAATAAGCGCAGACTTTTTCGACTTGATTTTTGTTGGTATCACTACCAACCTGTCCTTATTGTAAAAGCTATGAAAGCAAACCGAGTTTACTTTTGTTACTTTCAATACTTGGATTGAACTAAATAAAATATAATTTTTAAAAAAATTTCAAATTCCGGTTTTTAAATTTTTTTGTTTATGTAAGCAGCAGTGGGGGAACGCAGACACTTTTTCTGGCAAGTATATATATAAAGATGCGGCTTGTGTGTGGGAAAGGCCACGACCTGACCTTGCGGGGGCCCAATTATTTTCCATTACGCCACTGCTTGTACATGCATTGTATATTAAAGAATCGGAAGACTATTTTTATTTTTTTACTGTAAAAATATTAATGTATTATTTTAAGACTTCTGTGGAGAAAGTTTATAAATATGCTAATGAAAGCTTCCATGCACTCAGTGTTTTAGCAGCCCATGAGGGCCAAGGCCTACTGTGTCCATCTCAGTTTTTGTGACCTTGGGCACTAAAGTGCGTAAACAAATGTTCCCATCAGGTGGTCAGTCTGACACAGGCACTTAAACATTTTGTTACTATACCTCCTCCTGTTGATTGAGGTGGCGATCTTGCTGTGATTGGCGAGTTTCCTCGAAGATTTGAACGCAGTAAGGTTTGAGTACAGATATTAAATCAGGCATTAAAGGATAAAAAACAGATATTCACATTAATTCACTTGTATTACTTGAAGTTTTAGAACAAAGTATGTGATATGCTGGCATGCTAGCTAAATAATAATAAATAATGGTTACTTATCTGAAATGAAATGCAACCTCTGAAACTCCCCCAAAAGAAATCCTCTGTTATCTTCTAATAGCAAGTGCAATTCAGGAACTCACTAGGGGGGGCTGTAATGTCTATAACCACTATTCTCTATCTCACTGACTATTTATATACTATTTAGTAGTGTCATCAATTTGCAGAGTTGAGTTGTTCCAGCTCAAAGTGCCAATTTGGTTGGACAGAAGAAACCCAATTTAGAAAGGATGGACCTTGTGGATAGTGCATTGTTACAACTTTTTCAATACTCTTTTATGCTATAAAATCTTTAAAATTTATATTATTATTACATGTCCTATCAATCGCTGATTTAAAACTGTAATACAGATATTTGATCAACTACAACAATAATATGCTTCATTGAACTCATTAAAAAAAAATTTCCAGAAAAGTATTGAAAATTTAAGTGAATTTTAACATCTTGATAAGCTAGCTTTGTGACACTTAGTTTTTCAAATATGTTATATCTTCTGAGTCAAAGCTAAATTAATTTTTCTGTAAGCAAAGCTTATCAAGTAGAGTTGGTGAAAATATTAAAATCATAAGAGTCACCAATTAATTTATCAGTAAGAATGCTATTATGGTAATATATCCGAAGCTTCAAATACGATTTTAAACAGGTTACAGGTATTGTGGAATATGGAGCAGCAAAGGCTATTATCTCACAATTTTAAAATAGTAACAAAAATAGTAAACAATTGAGTAATAAACAAGTAATTTAAAAAAAAAATTTAAGTCAATTAATACTTAGATCAATAAAATTTTTTTATTTTAGTTACTTTTTATTGAATACTTATAATTATATATATAATATTAATATGTATATGTATGACAGAATCACAACATTAAGTGGCAATTAATTTTGGTTAATTATCTTTAAGGTATCGTATTGTCATCCAAAACAATCATCGTGTATATAAAATTTCAGTTCAACTTTATGCATTGAAACACGAGGGGAAAAAAATCTTTAAAATAGTTTTGACCCAAGTCGTTAAAAATGAAGCCAACATGGCTGTATCTGTAATTCTTTAAATAATTAACTTCAGTCAATTAGTTTCAATTAATTGTAATTAAATTATCGCATTGTTACCCAAAACAATAGTTATAGAAAATTTCAGCTCCAATGAGCTCTTTAAAATGTGAGAAAAATACCTTTTCAAGTTTTGACACGCCAAAAATGATGCCAACGGGGGCTGTATTTGTAATTCTTTCAATAATTAGTTTTAATCAGTTAATTTTTACTAATTATAGTTAAATTACTGTATTGTCATCCAACATGATTCTGTATATAAAATTCAGCGCAAATGAGTGCTTTAAAATATATTTTATAAACGATTGAAAATTTGAACAAGATAAAAACACTGCTGGCCATCGTAAATGCAACACCCTGAAGTAAGCACTCAAATAACATGAAATTTGCAACATGCATTAGCGGAGGTGAGATATGCAAATGAATAGAATTTCAGCGCAGACACACATCACGCACGCCTGTGGCGCCACCTCAAAGCGCTATTTAAGGCTTGGAGATTTCCACGATTTCAAGTTCGACAATTGTGTTTTTCTCTTGTGGTTTTTTCAAAAAATGATCAGCTATGTCTCGTAGAAAATAGCGATCAGCTTATGATCAAGTATCCGAGTTCGACAGAGGAAGGATAGTGGCCTACCGAAATTGTGGATTATCTTTCAGGGAAATCGGTAGTCAGATGTTGGACGAAACCAAACAACAGTAATGCGGATATGTGACCGTTGGAGGCAGGAGGGTACGACGGACCAACGTGGTCGATCGCATCCACCTCAGTGCACCACTTCACGTGAGGACAGGCAAATTGTGCGCTTGGCAGTGACGGATCGCTCAGTCACATCACGAACCATAGCACAGTACATTGAGTCTGTAACCTATCATTCAGTGTCTGCGCGTACCATTCGACGCCGTTTACAGCAGAGTGGTCTGTCCGCAAAACGACCATTGCTTGGTCTATCCTTGACGCAGAACCACAGACGTCTCCTCCGCCAATGATGCGATGAAAGAAGGATGTGGGTGGCAGAATGGAATGAAGTTGCCCTTACTGACGAGTCACGCATCTGTCTGCAACACCACGATGGTCGGATTCGAGTCTGGAGACACCGTGGTGAGAGGATGCTGAACAGCTGCGTTATGCACCGCCCCACTGGTCCTGCACCGGGTATTATGGTATGGGGCGGTATTGGATATCACTCTCGCACTCCTCTAGTACACATTGTCGGTACTTTAAACAGCCAGCACTACATCTCCGAGGTGTTGGAACCAGTTGTTCTTCCTTACCTTCAGGGCTTGACCACAGCCGTATTTCAACAGAATAATGCACGACCACACGTGGCACGCATTGTCCAAAGGTTCTTCGTCAATCACCAGATTGAATTGCTTCCCTGGCCGGCTCGCTCTCCTGATCTTTCGCCGATAGAAAACATGTGGTCCATGGTTGCTCTACGATTGACCCAGATTACACCCCCAGCTGCCACACCAGATCAACTTTGGCAACGTGTGGAAGCTGCTTGGTCTGCTGTACCCCAAGAATTCATCCAAAGTCTCTTTGAATCAATGCCGAGGCGTGTGGTAGCGGTGATCTCCAACAATGGCGACTACTCTGGCAGGAACCACACTTCACAGAAGTCTATAAATTTAAACATGTTGACCAAGTATCAAATGATATCTACAAAATAAATTTTGTTGTGCTATCTCTTGCCTTTCTTGGTGTTGTATTTACGGTGGCCAGCAGTGTACACATAGAGAGAGTGTGAACTAATAGTAAGAATTGAAAAAAGAGGGTACTTACGCATTATCGCAAACTTTTGGCGACTTTATATGAAACGAAGCACATGGTTGTCAATTCAGCTCGTACGACCTAGAGAAAATCGGGGTTGCCAACTTGGAGAGTTATAGAGTTGGTGATTGTTGCGATATTACGTAAGTACCAAAAAGAGAGTATCATGAATGAAATTATAAGAAAAAATTTCCAAAGGTGTTATTTTTTAAATTCCAAAATTATTCGAAAATGTTTTTATATTTTGAATTCCAATTAAATTATATGAAAGTAGTTTGTTGCAATAGTTTATAGTAGAATAGGTAATTATTTATTCTAGCAGATCAGATAATATTTGACGAGCGATGGATTTTTTTTAAAAAAAATGTTCTCGGATTGATGGAAAGGATCTTTCTTTTTCGAACCCGATTCCATTCTTCTTGCCATTACTACTGCATAGTTTTTGCCTGAATTTTTGCTTTAATCACATCGTACTAGATAAAACTTTTTAAATACTCATAGTTTACAAAGCTGCAAAATATAAAATGGAAACATTTAGTGACTTGTCGAAAGTTAAGCCTAAAAATTTGATTTCATCAACTATGCAAATCAAATACTTCTGCAATAAATTTAAGGGTAAATGTCTATGACAAAAATCCACATTACAATTCAGCTCATATCCTATACTTCAATGACGCTTATGTAGCCTAGTGGCCATGGTCTCGGACCCGTGGCTGGCCTGTCATGAGTTCTAGTCTTAGAGTCACTGAAGACTCACCGTGTAGAGGAGGCCGATGCTCGTTAAATCTGTCGAGGCTCAAACGTTCTCACAAGGCGTGGAAATTCGGAAAGGTAGGTGGTGTCGTTCGTCCTCGTCATTTAAGGTATACAACTACTTGCGACAATTTTAAAAAAAATGGAAATGTGGGGATTTTTTTTGTTACTTTTAGATTTGCTTAGTACATTTTAAGAAAAATATGCTAAAATTAAGAAGATAAAAAGAAATTATTGTTCCAAAAATGGGTAAAAATTTACAAAAAATAACATGAACGTGGCCCATTTTGTACCAAAATTTAATGAACAAATTTTCAGTTCTGATGTGTTGCTATGTTATTCATTTTTGAAATGACCTTCAGGATAAGAGATATTTTAATTTTTACAAAAACTCGAGCCCTTTATCTTAATTATTAAATGAAATTGTTTAAAAACAAGATATCAATCATTGTCATGGCCAAGTAATTTTAGCGCGTTTTTCACATGTTGTATTTTACAATAATGCAACTAATAAACTTTAAAAAAATTAAATTATTAAATTTAAATATGATTCGGCTCATCTAGGGCACAAATGCGACCAAATGCCGAAAACCCGAGGTCAATCGGTTAATTATTGGCTGAGAAAAAGGTACGACAAAATATGAGACGAAGACGAAATTTGCGTCCTAATAGCGCTTTTTTTACACTACGTAAAAAACGCGCTAAAAACAGCGATTATATTCACATAAGGGACTGTAAATTTTGTAATAAAATAGTGATTGATAAATCTGAAGGTTAAAACATTTCTATCATTATACAGAGCATACACAAAAAATTTAAGTTCATTATTTTCAAAACTTTTTGAGCCATCATTGACCCCATTTGAACATTTTCAAAAAAAAAAAAAACGCGTTTTAAAGTATGATAGCTTGTTTAAAGTAATGACATCTGCTTTTACTAAAACACTTGTAGTGTTTGTTCTAGTGAACGGAAAATGATAAACGGTATTTTTATAAAGCTAATAAGATGGCATATAAAATAAAATCATAAAAAAAATGTCAATTTTTGGCAAAGTTCACAATTTTAGGGTAGTCGGATACCTTAACCATGGTTCATAATTACGAGGTCTGTCGCCAATATGTGCGACGTTAAGAAACACTTACTCACTCAGTGACGCTTAAGAAAATAATTGAGTTTTGTTGAATATTTATAAAGAACAGTTTATGAGACAAACAAAATTATATATATTAACAGAACTTTATATCTGTATTGGGACTTTTTTTTGTCCGAAAAATGTTCCAAGGTTAGATTTTACGTGATAGTGGTAAAGCAATCTTAAAGAAGATATAGAAAAATTTATGCAGGGAGGTTTCAATATATTAAAACATATTTTTTATATTCCAACCTTCACACAGAGGCGACCGAATCAGTGCCGACCCACACACAACACTATCGTTTTCATCCGCCCTTTCCGTATCAATATGCCATTCACAAATCAGTGGCCCCGACTGAAATATCCGTATGCGTGGTACGCTATCTTTAAAAGAACAGAAAAAACGCAGTGTTTGCATTTCACTTTTTTTTTCCTTTCTGTTTTCTTTTTTGCATATGAATTTTGCAAAAACGCGTGCCCACCCTTGCGAATGGAGGGTTGCCTGACCTTCTCGTCCGCGGGTGGGCGGTGTTTAGTGTCCGATTCACAAAAAGGTCACGCATAGGGTGCTTGCTCTCCATGCGACGTCCCACTACGGGGGTTGAGTGATATCTATGAAAATAAAGTGTACTGTGGGTTCTTTGATCTTGACCCTATCCTGCATGGATTAGGTCGAAGGTGGGTTTTGTTTGATCTAACTGCGAGCCGTTCAGAAGGTCTAGTTGTAATGGGAAATCTATATTTACACAAATCATTAGCACCTTCAAAAAATCCATTATAAGTATTGCAATTTTTGCGGATATTATGTAAATATACTGGAACTATGTGGTTGTATGGTTGCTTTAAAAATGCTTTTTAAAAATATACTTGAATAACTATCTCATTGTCTCTCGTTACCATGTTTTTATTGTTATATATGTATCAGTATATTTGGTATTGAAAGTGAACATTATTTTCATGCAATTTTTAATTGAGGTACTTTATTTCTATACCACTGCGGAGGATAGAACCCGTGACCTATGGATCCGTAGCCAAATAACATGACCACTAGACAAAAGGGATCACCTCTGTCCGGAGGCTATTACTAACTTAAGAAGATACCGCTACAGTACTGTAGTAAATCTCACACCTTGAGTTGTGTGTTTGAAGATTTCAGTCTTGGCTAACAGAGCAATATCATCGTTCTTTTGTTCTAAAGTACAGTAAGCTTAAGAAGCTTTTTTTTTTTTTCCAGTGGTGGATACGTTTACAATTTAGAGTAAAAGTATGTGGGCAACAAAATTAATCATGTCAGTACAATCGTAGGCCTACAATTCTAATTCTCTACAAGTCCACAGATGATCAAACAAATCCCACCAAAAATAATTTTGAATATTTTAAAATAGTTTAATATAATTGCCTTTTAGCAGTGCTGTACACATACTACTTATATGGGAGAGATTTACATTTAAAAGAAACACGCAGACGTAACCTATGTGACAAAAATTAAAAATCTTTTTGTGTATGGAAAAGATTTGAGCTGCCCAACCCCATCCTTGTGTACGACACCGCCTTTTCGAATCTGTTTTCGTAATCTACGAATTGTTATTTCACAATACGCTAAAATACTTAAATGGACAATTCTCTTATAAAATAGACCGTGGCCGCGGTAGCCTAGTGATTATGATCACGAACTCATGGCCGGCGTGTCGTAAGTTCGAGACCTTGTGCTATTGAAGACCCACCGTGTAGAGGGGCTGATGCATGTTAAATCTAAGAGTCCTTCAGTTGACGTGGCGTGGAAGTTCGGAGAGGGGAATGCTTGCTTAGGTGTCGTCCTCGTCACTTGATTGTGGTTTAAAATTACGCGGTCTGTCACAAATAGCCCTCGTGTTGCTTCTAAGTACGATATAAATTATAATCTCGAATCAAACCCCCTCCCCCCCATTAAAGTAGTCTACGTACGACATTGTTTAAAATTACTGTAATTGTTTTATATTGTGCAAACGGTGAGTTCATTGTGTGTGTGTTGTCCACTTTGTTTAAATAACTAAGATAGGCTTCACTATGATGATATTGTAACAATAAAAAAGCAGCAAATATAAACTCAATTCTAACACATGTTTTTTGAAAAAGTTTTCCAACAATCATTCTTTGATAATATTAAACAGCTTCAAATAACATTTTGAATTTGTTTGATCTGAAGAAAACATCACATCAAAATGTAAGTACGATCTTCACTCACATTTTCTGCAATAAAACATTAATGAGTGAATTTTTCTACTGAAATATTCGTAGTTCTCAGTACTTGATAAAAAAAATTGTTTCGAATAACTAGCTAAGAAAGCCGTAGAATGTTTACCAGTCAAGACATTATACTACCCAATTTTAAATCATTTAAATACAAAATACTTTTTACTTCATATAAAAGACACGAAAAGTGCACGAAATATAAATGCTTAAGTAATATATAAATATAAAAAAAAGTTTTTTTGAAAGGTAAAATTTATAAACGAAAACAACTTATTTACATCGCATGTCAGTAGCCCTTGAACTGCGAAAAGTAACAATCGAACTCTTCACTTATCTGTTTTTACGCTTCGTCGAGCTCTTTGTCGACTGTTTTTCACATTCGCATTTTCTTCAAAATGGCGGCAAAATAACAATTCGAATTTTGTCGTTCTGTTCCCATCGCGCTTCTGAAAAGTCACCATTTGTCGGCGAATGTCGTGCTTTCGATCACGCGAATAGAGTTCATTGGATAGGAGACAAATTGTCGATGAGATTTTTGAGTATTGCTTCCTGTTCTTTTGAGTTCAGAGAATGATTGTAAACAAGATATATACCATACTCAATTATTTTACCACTAGCAGTAAAAATCAGTCTTTTTTTTACTTTTCATTAACATTAAAATGCTTGTCGCACAATTTTTTTAAAAAGCATTTTTATTTGAATTACTGTTTAAGGGAGAACATATATTTACGATTAAAATAATCAGCATTTGTTCTTAATCCTTTTTTTTAAAAAAATCGTATTTATAGTGTTGCATAAGGTTAAAATATTATTAGAAGGAATTTCTAAGAAAATCTTTGTGTAAAATCTATATTTTCTCTGTATTGTACTTGTCTAACATAGTAACATAAGCAGAATAACTGCGCTAGATTAAAAATGTTTACAACGTTTTCTATTTAGTACATTCATGCTTGAAAAAAATGTAATTAAAAATATGAAAATAATATCCCCCCCCAAATAAAAAAACTAAGCAAAATGGATAGAAGCAAATACAACATTGGTTATTTCGGGAAGAAATTTATTAGAAAAGGTTCATGTTTCATTTCATCTCGTGTAAACTATTATTTACTATTACCGAACCCTGAAAAAAATTATATACAAATTCGATTTAAATTCATCAATAGGCACCAAAATAGACTATTGTTTCAGTTCCCAATAAAGTGTATCTCACAAAGAGAGCTTTTCAAGTGCCTGCTTTCATCAATAAGGAACTTAATTTTCAAACAATAATAAATTTCATTTATAATTCGATTAAAGCGACTTTCTTACAAAAAGTAAGTAATTTTAAATCAATTTCATTGAAGTATGTAAAATAGAAACTTATAGTAATATCAAGAATTCAAGGTAGAATTGGAAAAATAATTTAATTCTAAAGAATTTTACGACCTTTTTGCCTTGTTTACCTCACTAGAACTGTTTTTCCATAATTTGGCGTTCTTATTGGCATACTTTTTGATCAAACAATTTTTCCAATTAAAGCTTTTTATATAAGGCATTGGATTTGGTGAAAATGATTTACTTGAGGTCTTTATTATGGTAACCTTACTGCGGAAAAGCACAGAACTTTTTTCCATAGAATGTTTGAGTAGTTTTATAATTTGCAGCTATAAAAGAAAAATCTGTTTCAGTCAAAAAATGTTCTCTCTCTATTTTCTATGTTCTCTTTATTTTAATAAAACAGATTATTTTTCATTTTCTAAACATTAAATCTATACAAATAAATAAAATTGAAGTGTCTGTTTGTAATTTCAAATTAGCAGCTTTTTACTTAATGCACTAAAAGTATATACGGTACTCATAACAAAAAACCAATTTTTAAAATTTTTGTCTGTCTGTCTATCTGTCTGTCTGTTTGTTCCGGCTAATCTCGGAAACGGCTGGTGCGATTTTAAAAATTCTTTCACTAATGGAAAGCTACATTAACGGGGAGTAACATAGGCTATATTTTATTCCCGTATTCTTACGGGAACGGAAACTATACGGGTGAACGTGAAACTGAATGCCAAGATGAACGCCAAGCTGAGCTAATGAAGTCATTGTTTTGGTTACTGGCGACCGATGCTCTTCATGAGACATAACAGTGTTACGCGCACATCATAATTCGCTGACACGTGCCATAATTTTTTTTATGATAGTTATCTCACTGTTCAGTTAAGTAGAGCATCGGCTGTTTCGGATGCACTTTTAAAAATAATAAATCAAGGCTTCATAAGCAAAAAGCAATGCAAGAAACAAACATCTGTCTGTCTGTCTGTTTGTTCCGGCTAATCTCGGAAACGGCTGGTGCGATTTTAAAAATTCTTTCACTAATGGAAAGCTACATTAACGGGGAGTAACATAGGCTATATTTTATTCCCGTATTCTTACGGGAACGGAAACTATACGGGTGAACGTGAAACTGAATGCCAAGATGAACGCCAAATTGAACGCCAAGCTGAGCTAATGAAGTCATTGTTTTGGTTACTGGCGACCGATGCTCTTCATGAGACATAACAGTGTTATACGCGCACATCATAATTCGCTGACACGTGCCATAATTTTTTTTATGATAGTTATCTCACTGTTCAGTTAAGTAGAGCATCGGCTGTTTCGGATGCACTTTTAAAAATAATAAATCAAGGCTTCATAAGCAAAAAGCAATGCAAGAAACAAACAATTGATAAGTTTTAATCCTTTCTCTTTTTTTTATTTACATTTTTAGTCACATTTAAACAATAGTTATTATTTGCTTAATATTTATATTGTAATCGAAGAATAATAATTTTCAAGGTATCTTTCATTTTTCTACCTCTCTGTTTTTCTTAATTCAAATTGTTCTTAATTGTGAGTTTTTTTAATTCGTTATATTTAAGCTGTTTTAAACTTTAACAGCTGAACTTTAAGTATAATAATTAGAAATCGATGTTAAACATTGTTAGGTTTTATTCATGAAAATATTTCAGATTTTGATAAAAAACATAGCATTTATGATGATGTTCACAATCTCAATATAAAAGAAGATTCGTGGTTGTGTGAAAGATCCATTTTAGCACCTATAAACGACCAGGTTACTGCGCTTAATCAGCGCATGTTAAATAAGCTTCCTGGTGAATCACAAACATACCTTTCCATCAATACAGTTTGCAATCCGGATGAAACGGTTAGTTATCCAACAGAATTTTTAAACAGTATAATTGTGCCTGGTCTACCTCCTCACAAGCTAGAACTTAAGATTGGCGTTCCCATCATACTACTCCGTAATTTAAACCCACCAAAACTTTGCAAAGGTACTAGGTTGCGAGTAGTGTCATTGCAAAGAAACGTTATGGAAGGTCGTATAATATCCGGATGCGGAAAAGGTAACATAGTACTTATACCACGAATTCCCATAATACCATCGAATTTCCCGTTTGAATTCAAAAGACTACAATTCCCTGTAAGTGTCAGCTTTGCTATGACAATTAACAAGTCACAAGGGCAAACGTTAAGCAAAGTTGACATAGATTTAACTAAGAGTTGCTTTTCACATGGCCAACTATACGTGGCATGTTCACGTGCGAGGAATGCCACTGGCGTTTTTGTTTTAGCTCAAGAAAATCGTACACCAAATATTGTATATAAGAGATTTTTCAATAAATTTAATACTGTATATAGAGAGGATGTTCAATAAATTTATACGAAAAAACCACACAAAAATTAACAAAAAACAAAGAAAATAAAAAAAATAAAACAATAAACACCAAAAAAGCAGAAAGAACACAAAATATAAAAACAAAACATTGATTCACAAAGTAAAAAAATGACATAAACTCTTCTCTCTCTCTCTATATATATAGCGTGTATGTATTTCTTAACGTGGAATACAGAATTATTAAGTTTTCGTAAGATCTGTGAATTGAACAAAACACTTTTTTGTAAATTTCTACGTGAACGAAGTCGCGGGTAACAGCTAGTTACATATATATATATAATATATAAAGTTCTCGTGTCACAGTGTTTGTAACCAAACTCCTTCGAAACGGTTTGGCCGATTCTTATGAAATTTTGTGCGTATATTCAGTAGGTCTGAGAATAGGACGTAAACTATTTTTCATTCCGATATTGTAATTAGTTAAAATATGTTAATTGAAAACCTTAAAACGCTTGATTGTTCTTAAGACCTGCGCGTTATTTTCCCCGCCTAGCGTCGTGAATGAACAGAGGGTGAAATTTTTCTGTATTCTCAACGTTATTTAAACAGCCATCCAGCCATCCGAATTTTGTTTTTAATCAGAACAAAAAATAAGTGCAGAATCGGAAAGATCATTCTTTCGCCACGATACAGTATATTTTTTTTTTGCAAAATAATAATATTTTCTATTTTTTAAGAATTTTTTAAAAATAGTTAAAATAGATGCGTTTTTATGAAAATTTATTTGAAATTGTTGCATATGAATTTATTTTCGTGTTATGAAAACGATATTCTACACTAAATAACTTCAAGCCTTTTTCTTTTAGAACCAGTCAATTAAAAAATAAAATGCCAAAACCTTTTTTAAAGATTTTCGAAAAATTGTAGAAATTTTTAACTTAACATTGAATAACTTTGTTATTTATTAAGATTATCATACTAAACTTTTGTTGCGTTTGTAGCATAATGTTATCAAACTTCTGTGCTAAGATTGAAAAATTGCTTAAAAATTACGGATTTTAAAAATTTTTTTGTTATTTTCGTAAAATAACGTTATTGCTAGAAATAATCTAAACAGTATTTTTTGTACATTTTTTATTTAAAAGTCCTTTGTTTTCGATATTAATGTGTAAAGTTTTAAGGGATTAACTTAAAAATTAAGCCCTAAAAAATAAAAACTTTAATAAAAAATACGCGATTTTACAGTTGCCAAGCCTTGGCGTCGAGAAAATGGTTCGCGCCGAAATAGCTTTCAACTGTTTCATCTGAAACTTCACATCTAACTCAAGGGTTACACCCAAAAAGTTCTGACTTAAACATTGCGAAAATCAACAAATTTGGCGAGTGAAAAAAGTTATCTTTGCTTCAATTTTCATCATTTTTTCTCTTTATTTAATTTTCAAAATTAAATAATTATTGATGTCAGATTAAGATGAACGAATGTATTCAATACATTTCTGAGATTCATTTAAAATATTTATCTGTATCAAATCAGTGATTTAAAAAATTAAAAGCCAAAAACTTTTTTGAACAATTTTAATAAAACACTCAAAATACTTAAAATCAATTGCTTGATGATTTCTTCTTTAAAAAAGATAAATTGCGTGAAACTTTATGCCCATGTGTCGAACATTTCAAAAAATCCTCACAATTTTACTTCAAGATTTAAAATAATAGTGAAATTTTGTAATTTGAAAAATTTCTACTTTTCTGTCTTTTTTCAACATAAACTATTTTTAAAAAGGCTACCATTTTCGTTTCCGAGGACAAATTAAAACTACAACGAAAGAATTGGAAGCTGGTGAGTGATTATATATAATTCGTACTTTCACCTACTCGAGAGTTTTTGGCGACGGACTTCGAAATTTTAAACCACGGTCAAGTGATGAGGACGACTCCTGAGCTTTCACCCATCTTCCTAATTACCACACCAACTTAAGAACAAATTTCGAAAAAGGGAGTTTTTATAATAGTTAAAGAAATCACTCACATCGCGCGCATACACACACACACATAAATTCTATCGTCCTAAGGGAAACAGGAAATTCCTATGGGATGAAGTTATTCACTCGGTAAAACCCATGCAACGCCGGGCTAAGCAGAGAGGAAAGAAACAAAGAAGTCAAAGTAATTTCAAAAAAATAATTTGGAAGTGCTGATTTGTCAAGAGAAGGGAAAATATTAAACAAGAAAGCCATGATACGCACTCACGGCCATGCACTCACATCGTACGTGTCACAACCACACAGAAATGCTGGCGTCAGAAATAAAAGAGGAAATTAACATGGGATTAAGTTATACCCTCGGTAAAAAACCCGTACAATGCCGGCCGGGTCAGCTAGTATATATGTTACGGCAAAGTATGGAATCCGGCATTCTATACAATGCCTAAATCTAGCCGGCAAAGTATGAAATGATTCCTATTTCACACATTGCCTAGGCATTCTATAGAATGCCTAATGAGAAACGACAAAGTATGAAATACATCTCAGATTCATTTCGAATATTGTCAATTGGCAAGACATAAAACTTTAAACGTGTGTCTCAGGTCCAGAATCTGTTAATTGTATATGCTGTTTGTTCGGAAATTTCAAAATACTCAATTTTACTTAAACTTGTTTAACAAAATTGTTTTTTTCCTGTGCTACTCGGAAATGGAGGAGCAAGCTATAGTGTTGGAGAAGGAGCCATGGTCTATAGCAGGGGTTGGCAACCTATGTCACACGATACACATATGGCACGCGGTGCAATTCTCAGTGGCCCTTTGCACTACTCAACAAATTTGTAAATTTTTGAATTGTTTCAAAATGCTTTACTGTGTGGTTCGCTGAATCATATTGATAGACTGGTTTGACACGCAACAGCTAAAAGTTTGCCGACCCATGTTCATAGACATAAAACAACTATTCAAAGGCTAGTTGCCATGATTTGAGCTGATGCTCCAAAAAAAAAAGGTTTTTTCTTAACTAAAATTACTTATTTGAAGTTAATAACTGATGTAAAAATGCTAAAATGACTACTAAAAAGGAACCCAGGGGCTATTGGTTGCTGAATAGCTATGATGTGATGTTTACGGAAAATAAAAGTAAACTCATTTAAACTGTTAAAGAAGGAGTCAGTACATGAAACAGAGGTCCCAAACCCTGATACATGGATCAAAGTGTATCAGGCCACTCAAGGAGCATTAAATTATTTCCATTATTTTTACTGGGATGTATTTTCCTTGTGTTTGTGCGACTTTCCATGGAAATCACTTTATACTTTATGTAAAATCTTTTCATGATTATTTTTTGGTGAAACTGAATTTTACTTTGAAGGTATGTGTAAATACAATTAAATTATAAATCAAAACAATTTAAAATATAAATAATCAATGTCCCACTATCAGCAGGACGCCGTAAAATTATCAAACGTTGAACGGTCTGGAAGAGAAAACTGTCGGGAAGAAATGCTATACAGTATTTACGACACAGATTCTCCCCCCCCCCCCAATGGGGCTGCAGATTGGTATTTTTATCATTTTCAGACCTTGTACATTCCCCAGGGGCGGATATCCCTTTTTAGTGTGGCACCATGTAGGCGATTCCAATTGCAGCTGGTAATTTTGACACCCAGTTTGACGATGTGAACTTGTTCTAGGAATTTAATTTTCCAAGAGCAAAATTAAATTCCGGATTCTGGGGATGTGATAGAATTTTGAAAGATTTTTCAACCAAATACAAAAATGTTACTCGTTATGATTTTGAAGTGTACATCCACCTACGTGAAACTTGCCAAAAAAAATCAAAAATTATTTTTAAAGAAAGGTATTGTAGTACACACACACACACACACAAAACTTTCATTTTTTTCGAATCAATATATGGGCACTTGTTAGAAGTGAGGAATAGGATGGTTTCTATAAACTTGGAACTTCTGAAGGAATTTTAAAACAAGTATTTGCGAAATCACAATTTAACAATAATTTTTTTAATGACAGTCTCATTATTTTGTCAGAATAACATTTGTACTTTTAGGAAAGTAAGTCATTGATATAATATCCTTATAATGACCTTTTTTCATACTTTGCCTAAGCAGCCTTAGGCATTGTATAAACTGCCTAGGCATTCTATACAATGCCTAGGCAAAGTATGTAATAAATCTCATATTTCATACTTTGCCTAAAAACGTCCGGCACTGTATAGAATGCCTAGGCATTCTATAGAATGCCGGCATTTCATACTTTGCCGATAACATATATATATATATATATATATGGATTTTCACAAAACATTAATTATATTCCTGTCTTTGATATTTTATTGAAACTTTATTTTACCAAGTATGCAAAATGCATTTTTATCTTAATTCATATTTATCTTTCGGTTTAAAAACAAAATTAAGAATTGTTTATAATTTAGTTTTAATCTGTTTCATCGTGCATTGTACGAGGAAAGAACGTTTAAAGAATTAGAGTAATAAAAAATTCTTTTTAAACTTACAAATCCAATTTTTAAAGATAGTTCATTATATAAAATCGAAGATATTTAATATTAGTTTACCAATGCTGCATTATAAAGAAGCTTCAGTTAAGTATGATAAAAATAAAGTGTTTATTGAAAATATTTATATGTAAAGCTCATCAATTTAAAAATCAGAATTAAGGGCTATCCAATTCTTTTAATTCAATAAATCTTAAACAGTATTGACTATTAAACAATTTGAAATTATTAATCCTTTAACTGTCAAGTTGTTTTGATGATTTGTGTACATAATTTGTCGCCATTATGCAAAAAACTAACCGAAGAAGCCGACATAAGCTTCTACTTATACGTATTCGGATATAAAACAATAAGATACTGTAAGAAATTATCCCGTATAATAAATACTCAGGTAAAGCATTTTAGAACTCTAGTGCCGTGCCCGAGATAATATTGGACGGGACAGATAAAAGTTTAATGCAATAGAATATTTGACAAAAATTTGAAAACACTGTAAGATATGAAAGAACAAATATTAAAGATTTAATTAAAGTCAATACTTAATCCAACATCAATTGGTATTTTTTGTAGACAAATAAAACTTTATAATATACGATAAAATTTCAAGAGGATCTCTTATCACACAAAAAAAGGCCACTGAAAAGATCACACTGAATGACTCCGAAGTACTAATTGCAAAATAAGACGTTATCTTAAATTCTCATCAAGACATTATCTGAACTCTCCTTTTACAGTTCGCTTTCAGATTTATATTAATTTGCAAACTTCAAGCCACTAAATAGATTTAAAATACTTAGAATTAGAGAATGTGATTTAACTTTCTCTTATACTATATTTGTTCAGAAAGAAATCAATTTGAAATTGTGGCTTTTTATCGATTCAGTACACACACACAATTTTGATTCAATAGTTTCATCATAATTACGACAACCCTACAGAGTAATCCTCTTAGAATATCAATAAATTATATAAGTATTTTAAATCACATAATAAATTGTTTTACTTAGCATTTCTAAGTAAAGACAATTGCGGAATAATTATGTTATATTTGACTTTAAAAATGAAATCTATAACAGAAAATATTTTTTACCGACAATCTATTTGATTATTTTGATAGATTCTGCAAGTATGATATGCATATATACTCCTATATATGCGTATATACACACTATAAGTAAATACAATATGAAATATATGTTATATTATATTTTCTGCTATATATATTAAATTTATTTAGTTATTTTGTTTCTGAGAAAAACTACATAAAGCATGCAAAAAGTCACGGTATTATTTGCAAACATTCAGATGAAAATTAATTTTAATTATAAAAAATAGATATGTTGATATTAATTCTTTTTTTTACAATATATTGAAGATTATATTTCTTATTTCATACGATAACTGTATTGTTATGTACATTTAGCAATTTTTATTCGATTTGTATATTTTTGAGTATAATATAAAAAAGCTAAAGTAAAACATATTTTATTTCAGATATGTTCAACTTAAATTAAATAATAACACATTTTTAAACAAAGGTATTTAAAAAAATGTTTAGTATGAATGACAAAACATTTGAGTATATTTTCTCTTCATTCCATGTAATTCAAAAATTAAATTTATTTAATTTATGTAAAAATTCCCATTCAAATTAGAAATTTTCTTTTCCTATGATCTAGTGTTAACAAAGATGGAAAATTAAAAAAAAATTTTATTACTGTTTCTGCATTTGATTTTCAGTAGAGCAACGTCTTTATGTCTTTAAATTATTACGATACCTATTTGATTATTTTTCAGTTTTAAACACAAAGAGCTTATGTAAGTTGGAATAAATTCCAAAGAATTATCATTTCAATTCACTCAAGAGGATCAGATATTAATATATGGTTGACAACAAATAATTCTGTACGGCACAGTTTAAAATAGCATTAAATGAAAAGAGTACATAACCAACAAGGATCAGCTCTTCAAAACCAATTGACAAAAAATTTTATATCCCATTCTCTCAAACCATTTTTCTCAAAATCAGAAGCCTTTGGAGGCTCTGTTTCATTCAAGTACTTTTTGGTTTTGCCAGATTTTCTAGCTTGTGAATATCGTCATTTTGTGAAAAGAGAATTCCGTATTCACCATTAAAAGAAATAAAGGGCAGAAAAAGAGAAATAAACTTTAGAAGAGGAAAGTACGATTTTCGCATTTAACTATCGAAGTGGAAAATTAAATATCGTGAACTTTCTATTTAGGGCAAAGACATTGCTTGTTATTTTTTTCGTTCAATGGCGGATTCTTTTTCAATGAAAGACTTTTTTTCAAAAGTATGCCTGTAAAATATACTTTAAAAAAGTCTGGCAAAATAGAAAAGAGCGTTTTAAAATTAGCTTTAAAAAAATAGTTTTTCTTATCCATTTCAAACCCAACAATAAAATACGTCAGCTGCAGAAAGTACAGAATACATATTCAAATTAATGAATATTTGTGATTTTTTTAAATTTAATTTTACTAAGCTTTTGGTTAAGAAATTCTATAGATCTATAGTTATACGATGTTTTGTATATTAATTCCGTAGAATTTATCATATGCATAATTTAATGAAAGTGTACATGTGTTTCCAATACAATAAGACAAACTAATCTTATCATTTTTAGAAAAATGTGACACTTTAGAGCCGGGGTGGGCATTAAGTCGATCGCGATCGACCGGTGGACCGCCAAGACGTTTTGGGGTGATCGCTTTCACTAAGACCTAAAAATCATTTTCTTTAAAAAGGTCCAGAAAAACCGTGTTTTTTCGAATCTAAGCCCCGTCCCAAATTCTCAACAAGTCTTTGTGAAAATTGAAAAATAGTCTAAAATGTGGTTTATCGATAGACAATTTTACGAAATTAAAATAAATTTAAAAGGAAAACTAAAAAAGTGAATAACTACCGTAAAATCGGGCGTATAATGTGCACTTTGAACACAAAAAATACGGGGGCGCGTTATACGCCGGGTATAAAAATGACAGCTTCAAAAGAAGAAAAAAAATAAAGCTCTAGCTCTTGAAGTATTCTATTTTTTTCTACAACTTGGAATAATGAATAAATGACTTCAAAACAGAAGAGGATTGCACACTCATGTTTCTAGTTTCTTCGTAAAAATGGGTGCCTATTATACGGTGAATATACCTATAAAAATAAAAAATTGAAGCTTGAAAGTATAGGTGCGCATTATGCGCCGGATTTTGTGTGTGGTAATTATTTTATCAGTATTAAAATTCTTAAATACATGTATGATGGTGTAATTGCTCTAAATACCCCATTCAACACATTTTTATCCCTTCGATTCTAAATTGCGCCCGATTTTCAGTAGCATTAACATCGGGTAAAAAGTGCGGCTTAGATTCGAGTAAATACGTTATTTTAAAAAATACGGAGGAAAAAAATCGAATGATAAGAGCAAACAAATTTCGTTGGAGGTTATTTTACGATGAAAGCCGTAAAATATTCTTGGTTCCAGGAAAAAGTTCGAGAAATAAAGAAATTCGTAAAATGGAGGTCCGGCAGTATTGTATACTTTCTTTTACTACACTTACGACACTGGTGGACCGCAACACCTTGAAAAAATTAGAAGTAGCCCGTACCCTGGAAAAGTCTGCCCACACCTGCTTTACAGAGTCACATTTTCCTCTTTTTTGCGCAAGAACATATAATTGTATTTTGTTTTTCATATTAAACATTTATAAAATCTTCAGAATTGAATTTACCAATCAATCACTCTTCAAATTTTCAATAAATTTTTAAAGACATTTTTGTATAGGTCTAAATTATACAATTAAATTATTATATTTAATTAGTTAGTTGAATGATTAACATAAATTAAATTTTAGTTTGAAATAATTCATGTAAATCTAAATTTAATTTAAAGAAATAAAATGATATTTTCCTTTTTAATCTAAAATTATATTTAAAACTGTTCAATTACTTGATGTTATCTTGAACCGTATAATTTATATAAATGAGAATATTAATTGATTTTTTAAAAGTCGTTATTACATTTTTAAACATTATTTCTTTCAACTGGCATTCGAGTAAAATAGTTATTCCACAGTTTAAAATATTGCCATTTTTTTTTCAAAAAATACTATGTTAATCTAAAAAAATGGAAAGATTAAATTTTCAATAAACAAGGCTATGATTTGAGGAAAATAATAATATTTGGAATTAAATACACAAAAAAAGTGCACTTATTTTTAAAACAATGGTAGAAAAGCCTTTTTAATCAATTTATGCAATATAAATCAATTTTCTTGAAAGTATTATCTTCTTAATTTGTATCAGTGCTGTAAATGACAGTTTCGTGTGTGCGCGCGCTTCATACCACTTTTTAATTATCAAATTAATGAAAAATCCATGTTTCTTATTTAAATAATGCCTTAGAAATTTTGACGTATATATTTTCCACATTTTTACCTTTTTTTAAGCAGGTTAATATTAAATGAAACACAAATAAAAGATAAACTTTGCTTGCCGTTTCTTTGCCCCCTTTTTGTTTTTGAATTAAAATTTAATTGAAAGCTAAATGAGGACTATCAGCGGTAAATCGAATGTTCAAAATCTTCCAAGTGAGGATTACATTTAATAAGTTAACTCCTTGAGAGGAAAAAAGATTGGAGTATTAAAGATGTGAGGAGGATAAAACTCAGTACTTGCTAATCTGTAAGCACGTAATGTACCACTGGACCAAAATGATCACTTTAGTCCGGAGGCTGTTACTGTCTTATATAGGAACCACCGCTACACACTCTCCCACCAGTGAGTCGGTAGATAAGGGAATGAGCGATATGGTTGTTATGGTAAGTGTGTGAATTGTTGATGTTGCGTCACGTGTGTCTGACGGCTTTGTTTTTGCTTCGTCAAGAGTGTCTGACGGCGTTGGTTGCTCTTGAGGCAGTTAGATGGCGCCACGAGAGCTGCGCGAAGGTTACGTTTTTCTTAATTCAGTGTCAAGGTCTCTAATGAGGCGGACAGATCTCGATATCTTTTGATTCGTAAGCACGTAACATACTACTGGACAAAAATGACCACTTCAGTCCGGAGATTTTCATTGGCTTATATAGGAACCACAGCTACACACGTAAATCTGAAAAACCTTCATGCCTTAAGTTATTTATCAATATATCACTAAATTTTCCATCCTACTTCAAAGAAAAGGTTTAAAGGAATTGGTGAATATGTATTTATTAAAAAATGCCGAATAAAAACAAAGGACATTTTCATATTTCATTAGTCAATTGGGAAAAGATGGATATGACTTTAACTGTTATTTTGGAGTAATTGCTATCAGTAATGTACCGATGACTAAGCAGAGATAAAAAGTTATTTAAAAAGCAAATTATAAAAAAATACATATCTGTTATTAAATCAATATCATATAAAATTTGAATCAATGTCTTATGGAATTAAAAAATTCAAGAGAAAAATAAAAATAAAAATGTTTATAAAAACTTGTTTTTAATAAAAAATGAAAGGATTCCTTATATTATATACAAAATCAAGTAAAATCAAAAGAAAAAAGTGCATGTGTAGCCGAAATGTTGAAAAGAGATAAAAAAAGATAATAAGTAAAAGAAAATTTTACACCTCAGTAGTATTAAACTTATTATAAGTATATGCAGTAATAAAACCGTAGTATTATTTCGTGTTAACCGGTATTCATCTTAAGCGTTTTCGCTTTAAACGTATTTTGCTGTATATATATATATATATATATATTGAATTATATATATATAATTCAAAAATATACACAAAATAGTTATAAACCTAAGATAACTATAGTTTTGATAGTATAAAGTCTTAGCCACAGTAGTACTATAGCAAACTCCTGGCCTTAGGAACCAGGACTGCAGGTTTAAACAAAGTTTTGCGGCCAGCCAACCTTCACCTGTATTTGCCAATACTCTGGGCCATATATATATATATATATATATATGGTTTTATTATATGATAAGGGGTATATATATATATATTATTATTATATATATATTATTTTTTTTTATTATATATATATATATGTGTGCGTGTGTGTATATATATATATATGTGTGTGTGTGTATATATATATATATATGTGTGTGTGTGAAATTTAAAAATTCAGCACTTGTCCACATTATTATACAAGCTTTTTATTTAAAAAGTAAAATAAAAAATACGATGTTTGTCATAAGAAATATTTTCCATATACATGATCGCTATCACAATTAAATATTTTCATTTGTACACTTGTGTCCCTTTTTGTAACAAATCCAATGAATAAAAATAAATAATTACAATATGCAATTAAAACAAAATGTAAGGATATTTCTTTTAATCTCTCTAATACTTATTTCGATTCTATTTCTACCATTTATAAAATATCCACATACATAGTAATTAATTCTTCCTGTTTAATAGCAACTAATTGTATTATTTTATATTTCTGCTTAAATTTTATCCCACAAAAATATTATTTAAATTTTGAAATAATTGCATAGTAAATCAAATTTCAAGTGCTTTGCAGAGACTTTAAAATGTTATAAATTTTGGTAGTATATTGAAATAACTGAAATACCTTTTAAGTGATAATTAACATTCCATTGATATTTAATTTAAATTGCTGAAATGTTCGGCAGAATGGAATGTCCAACTAGACCAGTCAATTTTCGAATGTGGAATGGAAAATGATACAAAATATAGGAAAACAACATTCCGGAAAGATAGCAAACTCTATTTTCGAATGATATAACTGAAGTAATAATTGCATTTACTAACGTACACTTAAGAGAAAATTTATAGAGAGTAAATACAGAAGTTTAACCGATTATAAGTGGAGTTGAGTTGTTCAGCATCTGATGCGTGCTCACTAGCATCTACGCCATGAAATTGATTATTTTGAAGCAGTTTCGTGAAGAGAGAAAGGTATATAACAAGATTAATTGAATAGAAATATGTATTTAATAAATTAAAGGAGAGTGATGTGTATTGCTTTTGAGATGAATGATATGTATTACGGAGATGCACTGTTATGTTATGAATGAACTCTTGGAAGCTTTTGAACTCGTTGTCGTATTTTAAAATGGAAATACAGTGTAGTTATAATCAGTTGCATGGGTTCAGAATTAAAGGAGCAAATTTAATTACAGCTAATGCACAAAATCTACTGTGTTTCTTATTTATATATTTATGAAAAGGAATTTATACGGTAAATACGATTTTAAAAATTAACTAAAAAGCTATAAAGAATGAAACTAAAAATTTAAAAGTACTTGTTTATTATATAATCATAAAATCTTCATAACATCTATGAATAAAATGCAAAACATTCACATGTTTAAATTCGTAAAAAAAATTAAAAAAAGATTGTATTGCATTATATCAGATAAACGTTTTCAGCTTTTCAATCTCTAAAAATTTTGGTTTTGAAAGATATACATTAAAAATATTTTAGTAAGACACTACAAAAGATGGTATCGGCTAGAGAGTTATTTTTGAACAAATGATGAAACTTCTAAAGTGGGAAACCACTTTTATATTGCTAGGAATATTTTTAAAATTAGATTTTAGTATATACCCTATATTAATATTATGCATGGTTTCCTAAATATTTATTCCTAACATTTCTCTTACAATATTTACTGTGTTCCAAATATTGAATCTGTTAAGCCTCAATAACTAGAATAAAGTATGATGTCTGTTAATAATGCAGTGGCAACGTAGTCTAGAGTTTCGCAAAAGTTCGAGCATACGCAAACAAGTAATAGGAGCAGTGAGATAACACTGTTATCGATGTGTACAGTTCATAAAACAGTCAATCTAGCTAAAAGGAATAGTTTCTGTGCAACGTTGAAGTAGATGGTGTCTAAATAATGTTTTCAAAAGTTGATCAGAGGTCGTGAATCAAAATTGTGATTTCCAGTTGCCGGAACACATCTGAATATTGTCAAGGAACGGGAAATTTGTGGCGAGATTCCGATTATGTGTAGGGCAGTTACATGGAAGATCGAAGCATTTTGTACTGGTAGGAATGATAATCAACATTTACACTGTTCAGGTCGGTGGTTCTTCAACATTAAGTCGACATTGTGAATGGTATCCTTTTCATAGACCGTCGATGGTCTGTCCAGGAATTATCTGTTGGAATCAGTCTTTGTCATTAAATATCGCAATGAGGAAAACTCATTTTGTCTAGTTTCCCATCAAATTAACGACGCACACAAAAGACGTTGATTCCTGGATAGACTATAAACGGTCTATGGAAAGGATATCACTCGCGATGTTCACTGAATGGTATCTATCTCGTCAGATACCATCGCAACATTTTGTCGCCTTTGATGAAACGTGGTAAAGAACTTCGAAATTGAATAAAGCATAAATCAAATGAATGGCGTCAATCAGGCTCTCCACGTCCACTGACAATTTGGCAAAAAATCACTTAAGTGAGGACTAGGCAGATTGTGAAAATCAATTGTGAAGGTGCCATTTTTATGTATACTTTGCTTCAAGGAAAAACGGTCAAATAGGCTATTGTTGCCGATTTCTGCAGCACTATCCGTTTCCAACCATGCTGTGCTAATTCCACGTTTATTGCGAGATAATCTTTATATCGAGTTACATTAAAAACCTCTCTGTCATTTCACACATACGGTAACCTTGGGTAGTATTAAAAAACGGTGAATACTTCCCTAGAATAAGCCTTTACGACTCAGCTATTTTCTAAGGCACGCCTAGGTATCCAGTTTACCTTCATGGTACATGTCTTCTGAGCAATAGAACTGCTTTGTCGCTGTTCTCAATAACCAGCACCTTCTTAATACTTCTTGACATTTGGTAAAAGGTACTAAATTTTGCTGGCAATTATAATGAAGAAAATTAAGACAAATTTAGTTGTAAGTTCATTACAAACCATTTACCTTCTATGTTACCACTTATTTATTTGGAATCTTGAATAACTAAAAATTTTCAACTTTTACTAAAATGCACCACATTAAATGCTCTTTTGTTGAATGTACTCAAAAACGATTATTTACAATTCATTTTTAATTCAGGGTTTTTTTTATGACTGAGTAAACGACTAAAAAGTTTCCGATTCAAAGGTGAAATTCTAGGTAAAAACTACGGAAATTATTTTTTAAAAACATATTTATTTCAATAATATGGAAAGTTTAAAATGAGACGACACGATCTCGCTTTTTACAGATATTAAAAACGCACGAAATATTTCTCTTTTTTCATGTATTAAAATAGATGTTATAATCTAAATTGGAAATTAAAACGCAAGCTACAAACGTTTCATTTTTTGAGTATCTCTCAAAGAATATGGCTTGTTCCAGTAATCTTTTTGTAATAGTAGCCATTAGTGCAACATCACTCCTTTTGGTTGTTTCAGCCATTGTTTTTAAGTTGATTCCAGAAAAAAAAAAAACTTTTTTTATCCTATTTCAGCTTGAGGCGAAAGATGAAAGTGCAAGTGAAATTCACGTTTGCACGAACTAGCTTCAGATATTTTCCAAATATATGGTTTCAGTGAAACCTTATTCTTCACCTGCCCAACGCTGGTTGGTTACATAACCTACCTGTGTGTGTGGGTGTGTGGAACTTGTAAATCAATGTCTATTTTCTCTCTTGCCTCCATAAAAACCTCCTACTCATCAAAAAAGTTATTAGAAACGTGTGGATTGATTATATTATTCAGCACATTTGTTCCCTTTGAATATTTTATTTATGTATTTTTGGTATTTATTTATGTATTACTGGTAGATCCTTAAATGTACTAATTATCAGCATACACACAATACATTTGTATCTATGAAAAAATATTTTGTATCTATTATGGAGATAAAGTCGAAAAGACTACACATCACCTTATAATTTTCCTACCATTTTCTGTGTCAAATAAATGTAGTTAGGAATTAATAAAAGAATAGCTTAGTTAATTAAATTTTTCCTTCAATTTTTTCATCATTTTGGAGAACTTTCTAAGAAAGTTAAGCCACCTTTTCTCACGGGAAGTCAGAATCGTGAGATATGATGCAGCTGGATATGAAAAATTGCCCACGTTATTTATGGTATACTTACTGAAGAATTAAAAATATCAAAAAATATAGCAACGAGAGATGTTTGATATTTCCTTTTTTCAGGCCTTAAGAAATAAAGCAGAACACACAAATAGTACTATAGAATTAGGTAAATAATTTTAAAAGTTTTTGATGCTCTTAATTTAGTTTATTAATTGTTTTTTAAACTATTTATTCAATTTATTTTCTTGGGAACGTTATACTTAAATTAACTGTTTTGTAAATAGAGAATGAAGAGAAACATCAACACAATTAATTTATAAATATAATAATATTATTAATAAAAGAAGGAAAGTAAATGAACATAGATAAATTTTGTCAGTTGCTGCATTTATAAGCCCCTACGTAATCTTTAGAACTGTACCACAATATAAATAATTTTTATAAAATATCTCTTGAATTTAAATAAATAAACTGCACTATAATGGTTTAATAATGATTACTTAACATTTTATTTTAACACTATAGAGAGGATTTCTAATTGTAAGGAAGTTTACCATAAAATAAAATAAAATGATTTTGTTGCCTTAGGAAAGAAATAGTTTAATATTTGTGAAAGACATTTTAAAAGATTTCAAAAACTTTCGAGGTTATATTATCATGTATTATCTATTATTTAATTTAAGCAAATTTAGCACATATCTCTTCTCTCATATAACAATTTTTATGTGTTAATTTTGACTGCAGAATTTTGAGATGGTTTGTAAATTTGAAAACAATTATTTATCAGATAATCTATTCTATGTGTAGTATTTCGATAAGTGATATGAATTTAACTATATGCAGTATTATGGTTTTGACATATAATTTTGTAATAAATCATATGCAAAATATACGAGTAATTACGATTCGACGATAGTAGAAAGTTTAACATTCAATTCAATATGGAAATGAAGTTATAAGGCTCTACGAATTAAACATAAATAACTTAAAACTTATTTAAAAGAAACATTGGTCGGTGTTACCTTTATTACAAAAACATGACCATAAAATTTTTTTTGTTAATATATGATGCGAGTATGTACTAAATACAATATTGTATTGACAATGCTAAATATTATAACATTTAGCGACATTTTTCCTATTCAATAATTAATGAATTAGAAGTAAGAGTTATATTTTTACATTAATTTTATGTTTCTTGTGTGTTTGCGCGAAATGTTTCCACTCCAGCGAATGATGTATTCATTAAAGGCTGCTGCTAGAAATATAAAAAATTAAAAAACGTTAATATTTCACTGAGTGATATGATACATTGTAAAATATACTTATTAAAATGGAATTGATTTTTAAATATCATATTCGAATTAGAAAAACAGAAAAGTGTCACATTAATTAATTGTCACAGGGTTTCTAACCAATTTCAGTAAATTTAATTATTAACTTTATTATTATATAAAATTCCTAATATATATATATATATATATATATTTGTATAAAAAAGTTCAGTCAAAACAATGTATTTTCGCAACAGTTTACACTAAGACTCATTATTTTTGAAACCTTTATAACATATATTCTGTAAAAGAAGTTATTCAAGGTCTCAAATTATAAAAATTCTAATTATTCTTTTCATTTATGAAACATAAATAAAGTTTCGAAGTTGTTCATGTGTCATGTACTTGATATATTTGGGAGAAAACTGGTAAAAGCAATATTTTTTCTAGCAATAACATTTTTCCGAGACACTGGATTCCAGGATATATAAAGAGGACATCTGCTCTATAAACTCTTAAGGGTTCCCTTTCTCACGCTTTAAAGGACATCGGGAACAAGCTTCATTTTTTCAGGCTCTCCCTTTTTCTCTTCATTAGTTTCGAAAAGGAGTTTTTCATTTCTTTTTTTATGACATAACATAGTTTTTTTCAATACTTCAAGGAGAAAGTTTCCTATTAAATCTTTTTTTTTTTGCAATTTGATTAAAATTTGTATTGATCCAAAAAAATGTCTTAATTTTTTTTGTGTTAGAAGCTCTTTCAAATAATTAAATTAATTTGCGTGTCAGAGAAAAAATGTATAGAAATAATTATAATGAAAATATTGTTCAGCTCGAAATTCTTTTCGAAAGTGTTACATTATTCTAAGGAAAACACCAAAAATTAATCAACTATCTCATTGCCACAAAAATTTGCGCAACGAAACTTGGCAAGAAAGTATGTCTCAGGTAGATGTGTAAATGACTAGAAATGCAGCAGGGCTGAGCATTGCGTAATGCCACCAGAGAGCGTTAAACTTTTTTCTCCTTGGATTATAAGACAAGTAGGAAGAGCTTGTTTACGTGTATTTAATCTGTTCATAGAGAACGCTTTATAACTAGATATGCCAAAATGCCACCATCGGAAGCAATATGAGCAGCTGTCAGTTTGAGAGAGAAAGATGGTAAGTTGAATAGACTACGAGTTTGGTAGAACTAGAGGCGCGTTTACAACAACTGTTGAGTGAGATGTCGCAGGATATCATAAGGGACTTGTATGCATCAATGCCCGACCGTATCATATGATGAAAGCATTTAAGCTAGAGGTGACCCAACAGGGTACTAAAACCTACATTCATTTGCAATTTTGTCGACAGTAAATAACCGTTTTGCTTTTATTTTATAATCACTTACTGATATCAAAGTTGTACTTACGTATGTAAAGTTTCGTTTTATTTTGACAATTATTTTTTGATGGGCAAATTTTTATGGCAATGAGTGTATTTTTCAAAAACAACACATTTAAATTTCTCAAATTTCTAATATAAACTAACACAATCTTCTAAGTGGTTTTACATTTTATCTTTAAATATTCTGTGATCAACCAACAAACATTTGGAATATTTTAAATAACATACAACAAATGTATCAGGCTTAGAGATATCATTACAAACACATAACTGTTCCCAATGTCTAAATACTGGAAAACCGACTGGCATAACAACTAAATCATTCGAACTGTTTGTTGACTTCACTGTTTACTCTTAAGGGGTCTTCTCTTTAGAAGTAAGACTATTTAACTGTTCGTTAGTAATTTTTGAAGAAAGCTTATGTAAATGCGACGGATTTTATGCAGTGTCTGATCAAACTCGCCTCTCAATCTGACAAAGGAGAATTAGTTTCGAGAAGTAATACTACAGAAAATCTCCAACTTTCAACATTTTCACCAAGTATTAAGGTTTAGAACGGAATTGTAAAGTCCCAACAAGAAATAATAACTACCCGGCAAATTACTTTCGTTAATGATACAATTTTATGCTTGAAATAATACTTTCCCTGTGAAGTTAAGTATTAAATGCATATCATTAAATGTGCAGTAGAATTTGTGCCGTATGGATATTTACGTATTTATATTTTTGAAAAAATGCAAACAAAGATTGTTCGGGATTATTTATTTAGGTTCTATGATAATTTGTATTATTATGTAATATTTTGAGTTTACTTACAGTAGCTTATGATGTATTGACAAAAAAAAGAAGAATCATTCACTTAAGAAAATAATGGCAACAAAAGAACTAAATCAACTTATGAATTATTTGTATGCCTATAATCATTTCTCAAGTTTTATAATTTATTTTAAAATTTAGAAAATATTCTTCGTAGAGTTAAACATAATCATTATGAATCAAGGAACAGAAGCAAATCAGAAAAAATTTCTCAAAAAGCAAGTGAAATAATGTAATTAGACTATTGTAGACTCAGATAGTACGGCCAATATATATGTGCTTTGTCGGTATATATCACTTTTAGTATCACATTAGTTTAAATTCATTTTTCTTTCAATATAAGTTTAAGAGTTTATAGTAATTCTTAACTTTACTGAACTAAATATATGGTAGATGAACATCACAACCAAAATGAAATAATAATTTAAAGTAATAATATTGCATTTTCTAAATGATTTTGAAAAAATATTCACGCAATTGTTTCACTTAACATAAAACCCAATTTAAATAAAGAAACGAGTATTTAACTTTAAAATATATTCTTTTTGTATCAACCTGACATAAAATGTATAAATGTTTTGTTTTTCTTCAAACCTTAAACAGGAAGAAACAATTATGAAGTAAAGTAATAAAATATATTAGGTCATCTGTTCGTCATATACTTCTCAAATTTTAAAATGCCTAAACACATTCTTTTAACATGCAAACACTCATTTAGCATGCCCATTTAACAAGATTTCAGTGAGCTTTTTAATATTTATATATGCTATATTACTTAAAGAACCAGACGATAAATTTTTACAGTCAACTGAAAAACACTGATTTCGAAACAGTAAATAATTAAATTTATTAACACTATATTTTAATAATATCATTATATAAATATAGTGCTTAATTATTTCGGAATCAGAATTATTGCATACACACATTTATATACAATATTTTCATGCAATTATTTCTATAAAACTCTTTTATAGCCATTTATTATTCATTTTAATAACTTTTACTTTTAATATTTCAATAAACTAAAAGAATTTTTTTGGTTAGAAGAATGCAAATAATAACATTTTAGAAATAGTTAGTTATTTTACTTCTAAATCTAAATTATTTTAACAGCTATTAATATCTTGCAGCTTTTTGGACGTTATTATTGTTTCCAGAAGAATATATTAAACTAAAATATGGAAAACAGAACTTGCTGTAGATCTGAAGAATAATTTGAATAATTGCGCTTTTATTGCATTTAAAAAAATTAATGAATTCCAAAATGTTATTGAAGTCTGAATGCTGACAATAAATACATACGTAAATAATTACAGTCTACTACAGAATTTGTTGACAAAATGTACTTTTGTCTGAGAACAATTGCACTTATAAATCCGTTTCAAGAATCGAAAAATAAAATAGATGCTGAAAAGAAAGGGAAAACATGTACAAGAATGTATGCATGACACTAAAAAGCAAACTGCTAAAAATATCAAATAATGTACGTAATTATACGCACGAATAAAATATGGCTGAAAATCAAATATTTATTTAGTTTTTGGAAATGCATGACAATAATGTAGCATATTATAATGTCTTGTTTTTCTTTCCTTAAACATTTTCATATTTCCTGTTACGTTGTCATTTGTGAAACCATGACAAAAATACGGCATTTGTAGGTAAGATATGCAACTTATGATACATTATAATAACTGAAAAACATTTATAAATGCGCAAAAAATATTCAATTTAAAAAAGTAGTAAAACTCAATAAAGAAGAAATTTATTAAACTTTAACCTTAAAGAGAAGCCTTCGACTTCCATTTTAAGCCGCTATACATTATCATATTGATCTTGAAAATAAAGATGCAATTTTCTTTCCTATTTTTCTACTTAAGAAATACATACTCATGTATATATATTTGGAGCTATCTCTAAATATGAACATTTGATGGATTGTTTAATAATGTACTGAAATTTACATTTATATTGCAGAGAACTTACAGCACGTTAGATCATTGTAGTTCAATTGCAAGGATTATGCATGCTGTACTTGTATACCAAACATATTTCACAGAGTATATGACATATTACATCCCTCTATATATTAATGTAAACTGTACGATCACAGGATCAAGTAGATTTGAAATGGTTGATAAGACTGATGAGTTAGCATTTGCACTTGCGCTAAAATCAGCATTATATCGAGAGTAGATAAGAATAGAGTGTTTATGCATTCATAAGGGTATCGTTAATATAATTGGCGTTCATTTTATACTCAATAAATGATAGAGATTTTTGTTGCTTAACTTCTGTTTTTATTGATTGATATTTAAGATGAAGAAGAGGAAATACTCCTATAAACTTTTGTAGTTTGTGAGATATTTACGTGCATTATTAGGCTTCGAATTGGTTCTGCTATTTAAAAATTGTGTTTATTATTAATGCTTTTTAATTTTTTTAAGCATAACTTTGCAGCAAAATAAAAATCATTTATTAATGCTTTATTTTAATTTGCAAATAATGTTTTGTAAGTTATATAATTTTATGTAACAGAGTGCAAAAAAAAACTTTAGTAAACTGTTTTAAATTAATTATTTTATTAATACAATTTTAAGACTATTTTGTTCCAAAATGTAAACTTTTTTCAGTTATTTTTACTACACGAGGATTAGAAGAATTGTTCAGTAAAATATAGTTAGGACGTTTCTCCAGTTATTTAATCACACCAAAATAATAATAACAGCGTACAAATCAAAGTTTTTAACAAGTTTCAACGCGATCTACTTGAACGAGCTAGAGTCGAGTTACAAGTAATCGATGTGAATAAGATATTATTTTTTCATAACTCCAAATATTTCTAAGGCAATCTTTTTTAGTGTGAATAGCTTTTTAACTGCAGATTAAAAGCTTCTCGATTTTTACATAGGGTCGCGAATGCGATGTATTAGAAAAAATAGAAAAGACACACACACAAGCAAACTTTTCTCTGGAATAAATACATTATCCTCAAACACTGTCAAGTCATTTTATTGCATTCCACACCATTCGGAAAAGTTTTACTGATAGCTGCTCAAACAAATATCGTATTTATATAGGCAGAACGTCCGGGCACTCAACGCACCTGTTGAGTGAGTCGGAAATATACACTGGTGGCAGTTAAGTGGTTAAGAAATCACGGAACTCTTCCGTAAAAAATTAATTTATACCTAGTAAAAGTCTTTGTTAGCAGCTAATCAAATATTTTTTTTAAAATTAATTTTATTTACGAAAGAAATTTGAATAAAAGTACAGAAATACTGACGTAGCTAACTGGTTACAGAAACTCTAACTGGTTACTCAAAACTTTTACGTTATAAAAAAAAAAAAAAAAAAAAAAAAAAAAAAAAAAAAAAAAAAAAAAAAAAAAAAAAAAAAAAAATTCGTTATAGAATCCACACTAAGTTAATGAAAATCATACAGGAAAATAAGTAATTCAAATAATTCTTCCAACTATAAATTTTGTTAAAAATATTTTTTTTTTTTTTTTTTTTTTTTTTTTTTTTTTTTTTTTTTTTTTTTTTTTTTTTTTTTTTTTTTTTTTTTTTTTTTTTTTTTTTCATATTTATTTAAAATTACTGAAAAATAGTACAAATGATTAAAATAAAGATAATGGTGCATTTTTATTGCTTAAAGATTGCAAGAGTTCTTTTTTGAGTTTTCCTACTAATCATCGAGGGTAAATTATTTTTAAGAATTGTTTGAATTTTGAAAACCTGTTTCTGTGAAGGAATACTGACGCATGACAGTGAGTCTTACTGTTTAAAGTTAGGTGAAATGCATGCATGGAGGAAGTTAGTAGTAAAATCTTGATAGTGTTAGTTTGAATTATATCAATGGAAGCTACCTTGGGAGAATATCAACGTTTCATGGCATATGAATTATAGTTTGGTTATCATTGTCAAGATCTCTATAAGTCTTGGAATCCAAAGCGGCTGTCAGGTATTCAGATATTTTACTTTTACAGTAATTAATTAAGGCTAAATCTCTCCCGTTTATTAGTTTTAAATATGTCTCTTTCTTCACTTGTCCAACTCACTAAAGCGAATTCAGATTCACCGCATGTTTACAAAATAAAAACATTTTGTAACTATAAAATCAACCAAAACTTCGTCCGCACTATTTTTTTTCTTTGTATATCCATAATACAGGATACCATTCTCCAATTTAAGTTGTGTCCAAAGGAGCTTTATGGTTCACATTAAGATCATTTTCTTCAATCAATTCACATGCTCTCATTGAATAATTTTTCAGTATTATTTATTGTAAAGTCTTTTTTCTCCTTCCCTGTTTGACCATTTTATTCAATTTCCCATTCTTCTTCATGAGCCCGTTCTTCTACACTGATAAGAAGTTCGTCTTCAAGAAGCTGAGAGTACAATGGACGAAATTCACGCCAGACAGACGCCAAGCTGGGAATCACGTGATAAATTGGGCAACAATTGCACGTGCTTTGCATTTCCGTGGTAGAACCGTATACGCAAATTGCTGACATTCTTTAGATTTAATTTTATCTAATTAAAATATGTGATATCATTGTATTTCTTGCATTATTCTAGTGTATATATTTGTTAGGAAATAATCTTAACAACTTTTTTACATAATTTTTGTTTTATTGTAACTTATTTATCTAATTAGGTATTCGTGTGTCTGCTTCGACTAGTGTTAGCTGGTGTATTTGTTTATAGTTCTTGATTCACTTAGATATAGCTCTCAGTTATTTTAGTTCTCAATTAATTTTGTAGTTCTTTATTTTATATTCGATGACAAATTTGTGAGCAACATGTCGCTTACCGAGCCTGATTGCTCAGTGAATTATTAATTTTTTTTTTATCAAAAGCGTTGTAAAAGCAGAAATGAAGAGAGTAAAGTACAAGTCCTCTGTTCAGATCAGAACAACTTCTGAGGTAAGTTATAAATTATTTTGTGTTCAATTTAGATACTTTCTGAAATTATTATGAATACATTGCTATTTACTCATTTATGCTTTAGTTTAACTCATTGTTTTAAAATACAAAATAGGTTTTTAATAACATTAATATTGTTATTTATCATTGAATTATAAGTTGATTCTAAAATATTAAAAGTAATGGCAATTATTCAAATTTAGCAGCTTTTTAAACTTCTGTAAAAGAAATGTGAATGGACAAATTAAAATTTTTTGAATAGTTATATTATCAATGATAATTTTATAATTTGATTCTTAGAGTAACGTTGAATAATCAATTGCATTGTTTTCTATTTTAATGAATATGCATTATTAAGCTCTAGTCATTTAATAGTTATTGCTATTTATGAGTAAATCCTAATTTGATTCCAACACATTAAAAGTAAAGGCAAGAAATGCCAAACCATTTTGATAAAGAAATGTAAACTTTTTCATTTAAAACTTAAATTCAATATGGAGAAATGTTGTGTTTACATTAAGATTCTCCCAAATTGTTACTAATTTTTCTTATAAGGCATAGTATTTTTAAATCAAGCACTTTATGTTGTGTTTTTATATAAAAAAAACTGTTAATTTTCACTTATTTAAAATTTTTATTCATATAATTTATTTATTTAAATTATGGTCTTTAGATAAAATAATTGAATTTAAATTAAGCTAAAAATTAACTTTTGCACAAATCTTTCAAAATTTATTAATCAACAGACTAATATGTATATAAATACCGAAAACTCATATAAATTTACAATCTAATTTTAGAATTTATTTATTTTTAATATTTAGTACTTTTTTTAAACTTAAGGTTATAAGTGCAACATACACTTTTCCTGCTGGAGGCACTCCAACATTTTGTAAGCAGGTATTTGCAACGGTTTATGTTCCAACGGAAAACAAAGAGGGTTTCTGCAAAAGTGGAGACAGATCGTGATACTTGGTATACAGCTGGTTTGCGGGCAGAAAGTGAAAGTGCCCAGATGGTTCAGGACGATGCAGATTGAAATGGCAAGACTCTTTGGAAATTGTTATCGTTTTGAAGTGCGAGCCGTGATATGATTTTTAAGAATGAAAAGTGTCCGCATCTGCAATGAGCAGACAACATGTTGCAAGGACAGAAATCACCACGGCACGAATTGAAGAAACTACTTAGATTGATCAACGGGTAACTCTGCTTGAAATCTCGTCAGAGCTGGGATTGAGCTATGGTAGCACGCAGTATATCATTTTCTGATGCACTGCGATATTGTACTGAGATTGGCTCAATGGACAAGGACCTGATTTCTACCTAGACGGATTAAACAAGTAGGTTCTGCATTCTCTATGATAAATGCCTAAATAGACTTGGTGATTATGATGAAATGTGATAGGTGAATATGCCTCTTAATTCCCTTTTTGTATTTTCTGTCTATTGTAAATAAATATTTTTTATTCGACTTGTAACCTTTTTTTCTGCTCACCCCTCGTAGTTATGGATATTTCTTAATGATTTGTGGATTTTATAGATGGATCTGTTTTACAATGTTAAGTTTTTTAAAATAATTTTTTACATAAAATATTAAGAGTTGATAGGGAAGTATTTCATATATATTTATCTTCTGATGAAAATTTTTTTTTTACAACTTCATGAATTGAATATTTTATAATAGTGTGGCTTACAGTGTAAGATATTTGAAATTATCCTGTAATTTTGTGGTTTGCTTTATCATACTATAGAAAGTTCTTAATTTTCCCCTTTGTACTACTATCCTATTAGCTGGTATACTCGTTCTTCACACGGGTGGGAATTTATATACATCAAAAATGTTATGCATGAATTTTCTCATTTTTTTCAGCATTTAGAGATGAAAAGTAACAATTGTCTATAAAATATATTACATTTACGTCAAGTTTGCCTACCTACACTTAAAATTCAAATTAATATTTTATTTCATTGGTGATCAGTTCTTTGATGAAAATGAATTTTATTTTTACAATGTATTACATGTAAATACTTTATACATATAAAGATATCTAAAATGATTCTAATAAAATAACAAAAATTGAACATGGCAAAGTTTTTATAAATAAGGAAATGTAACGACTCTCAAATTGATATTTCAAAGACTTGTCATTCAATTCTTAGCATTTAATAATCTCCCACTTTGTGGAAACCATCAAATAATATGAACAGCTATAAATGGAAATTTTTTAGTTCAATAGAATCAATATATATGACCCTGTGTTAATTTATCATATGCAAACAAAATTTAAAAAACCCCTAAAAATAGAATTGTGCATCACTTAGCAAATTATAAAAATACCCAGTAGAGGAATTTACATGTTACTTCTATAACTCTGCAATATTGATACTTACGTGAATTGATTTATATAAGTATACCAAATATTAATTCTGATTTAAAAACCTACCAAAAACATAAATTAGAAAAAAAGTTACAAGACTTTTGTTAAGTTTACAACAAAAATGTAGATGAAATCAGTTAGCAACAGAATTTGATTTTGAATGCAAGAGATTTAAATAACACACAAGATATATTGCAATACATGCTAAATAAATATAATGAGTTATTTCAACATGTATTAACTGTTTTAATACTTATTTCTTAAGTTGCAGTTACTGTAGCAAGTGTTGAGAGCTCTTTCAGCATATTAAAAAATTACCTTCACCAGTTGCTATATTAAGCATCAAACAAAATTTAAAACTTTTATAAAAATAACATCACGCAATAAAAAACATGTGCATGAGTATCCGACACTTAGATCATAAGTTATTATTAATGCAAATATGTACTATATTAAAAATTTACATTAAAATTTTTAATAAATACTTTTTTTATATGAAGTGCATATAACATGTTGATCTACTTCTTTTATATTGTACAATATTAAGGGAATGTACCATCAGAAAAGGTGAAATAATTTTCAGAAATTCAATTTAATTATCCTTAATTTTAAATATACTTTTTTTATTGAATTACATATAATTTATACAAATAATAGAAAATAATGATTTATGTATAAACAATAGATGGTTCCAAAATACAGTTTAAACTTGTAAAAAAGTTTACTTTAACTATTGTTCATCTCATATTAAAGTGAGTTAATATGAAAATTTTTGATTAATAATATTTATCCATTGGTGAAAATGAATTTCATTTTTACAGCACAATGAATTGCAAATTAAATGGAAAAAATACAATATATATATATATATATATATATATATATATATGAATAGTCGCATAAAATTTCCATTCACAATTAAATTCAAAATGTATCAAGCCAAACAAATATTTCTGTACAATTTCAATGATGAATAACATTTATATATATATATAATATAATATATAATATATAATATATATATATATAATATATATATATAAAAACAGCGAATCACAAGATTATTGTGTTGGACATTCCATAAACTTTTCAGGTCATAAAATTAATTGAATATATTTTGGCCATAGTATTCAAAAATAAGAATTTTTCAAACAAGAAAAAATGTACAACCAAACATAACAAATAATTTCCAGTAATTGAGGCGTGTGTGTGTTTTTTTTTAAATTGGCTTAAGTCACTTTGTTTTTAAAGCTAAAAAGTACCCTTTTTTAAAAATGTTTTTTGGAGACAGTAACAGCAAAAATACAATTTATGTTTTTTTTTTTCAAATTATATTATGTTGATTCTGAAAGCAAAAAGTCAGTTTGACCAGCTATTATTTCACAGTTTAAAAAAAAATTAAGAATTTAAATCTTTTCAAACTCATAAGATGCCCAATTTTTAAAATTTTTTAGTCATTTTAAGTGATTTATATTTCATAGGTTACTGCGAAAAAAGTTAGTATGAATTTGAAAATCTGTTTCCTTGTTGATTTGTAATAATTATTTTTCTCGCTAAACTTGGAAAAAACACAAGATTTTTTAAAAATATAACCAGAGATCTCAAACCAGAATCCATACTAACTTTTATAAAACATACATTTGAGAGTATCTACAAAAACTTTCAACACTATCTTGAACAGAAAAAATTAATGAAAAAGCTTCTAAGTTACATAAATTATTTTTTAAAACAAAAATTGGCCTTGAAATCAATTTTAATTATATAACTATGAGAACAGGATACATAATCAAGCAGAAATAATTTTAGCAATGAAAATTTAAACTATTAAATCCAAATAAACAACTCAGTTACAATAACAAATAGCTAATTATGTACGAGATAACCAGACAAATAACAAGTACGAGTTCAAAACACTCAGATTTTAAAAAATGATTTTATCTCCTACAATAACCGTTTCTTTAAATGATCGATCAACCATTTGAGCAAAATAAGACATTTAAAAATTATAATGTAAAACTAAAAGAACGAAGTAATCGTAGCTACTGTAGTAAACAAACAGCACGTGATCACGTGACATAGTTTTCACGTGATCGTGACGTCACATGAATTTAGTCCATTTGATCCATGACATCGGCAACATCTAATTAGTTGGAAGCCTAAATCATGCCCAAATTTTACAATGTCTGCTGATCTTTTGATGATATTGCCCATAATAATTTGAAAAATGAGTGGATAACAAAAGTAACCGATGCAGCTGTGATGAGTCTTTGTAAGGACTGAAAATAAGTTTATTCTGTTAACTGTATATGGCCCGAGTATTCGGCGACAAGCTATTGACCTTGACAGGGGTGTTTATTTGACTGCGCTGTGCACGCCTTTGACGACTGAAGCGAAAGGAATCTCTAATTGGGCCAGTCGAAAAGGGCTTTTATTCCTGTCCCTTTTGTTGTTTGTGACTTGCAGAAAGCTGCAAGTACTTTTCCATTGACTATCGAATTTGTACATGCACATACACTTGAGCTTGACTAATCTTCCCTATGCATTAAGACAGAATTATAGTTTCAATGCGAAAAGTTTTTCGTGAATAATTTAGAGCAAATTCTCCTCAAACTCCACAATAATGATTTAATAAGTACTAACTGAAATTTATTACTTAAATTGCTAGCTGTAGTACAGGTGAATTTTTACCGAGTGAAGCCTTCCTGAATGAGGTAATCCTAGATATAGAAAAATTTGAGGTGTTTCTGTGTATTTAAGAATGATAATTTCAAGTGTAAAATTATCAGGGAACTAAGCGTTTCGAGAAATATGCTGCTAAAAATGGTAAACCAAACGATGAATGAAGTATTCTGATAAAATTCGTAAAGAGCAAAGTTTTGAATGGAAAATTTAAGGACTTGGGCTTACAAAGGTCTTTTTAATCATAAAAAAACATTTAAGATGTATCAGTTTTCTGATAAAACTCATAGGAATGAAGAATTACTAGTATAAAAAAGGAACATGACACCCCCTCCTTCTAGAAACTAATGAATGAAACTTTTACACTAATGAATGTTGTTCTGTTTTTCGGATCCCAGACGACAAAACTTCTGAAAAAGAATTGATAATTCCTTACACGAAGCACATAACCGAATCAAAGAAATATATAAAAATAGTAATTGTCTGGGGTATGTAAATTTCAGCTTTTTATCAGTATAATGCATTTTTGTGTGTGAGTATGTGAAGAATGTGTCATTATGGATAATATTCTTCCTCTATTGTGGTTATTTTTAAAAACCCAAAATGTTCCGAAAAGATAAATTTGTAAATTAAGTAACTAATATATTTGACATTTTGACATGCACACTAAAAAGTATTGCATTATATTCATATTTTATTTAAAATATGCGTGGGATTATTTCTAATGAAGTAAATTACAAGAATATGGTTAAGCAAAATATAATAAAACTACTGCTAAACTATATAAGAATATAATGTTCTTTTGAATGTAGAAATTTTACAAATCTTAGTACAGTACGAATTGCAAGGAAACATAACATGACTTATAAGAATATATAACATTTTTTTTGCAATAAATTCTTTACTCATGCACATTTAAAAAAAGTAGTCAATAAAATTATATTTATTATTTTCAAAAGAAAATTTATTTCAGGCTTGACAGAATAGAAGCATCGATTTGTTTGTACCTCATTGTCCACATTAGGTACGTTTGAGGAACCTGAAGCGGATTCCGGCAATGCGGGCAATAGTTCATAAGAAACTAGGAATTATTAGTTATCAATGTATAAGCAAAACCTCTAAATAATCAAGTTTGAAAATATTGCCCTAGTTAGTAGAAATGGTGAAAGTCATAAAATAAATTTATTTAAGATTATTTTATACCAATGAAACAAAATTGCATTTTCACTGAATCAATTTGTTTGTTAATCAATATAGTTTTTAAAAAGTCTACAAGTTATGCTATTTTTTTCTTGTTGCATGTTGATAAAATTGTTAAAACATCCATTTCTTCTGTAAACTGTGCACAATAAACAAAACATTTAAAGAGATTTAGGTGAACATCTTTTTTCCCTCTTTAAGATTTTCAATAAACCTGTCTCTCAATTTTCATTCATATATATTTGGATGAATTGGATTGTTGCTCAATTTAAAAATTTAACTCCCTTCTGCATTGATTTGATTCTTTTTGACTTTACAAGATAAAAGAGACGGACATTTTACTATGATTCTCTGTATTAAATGCATTATAGGTAAATTTTGCTTTTAATTGATACATAATTACGTAAGTTATCAAAAACTCCCACAGAAAATTAAAAACTTTATCTTAAAAAAGATATTCTTTTCACTGAACTATTTTTAAACTGATTCGAATCTCCAGATAATAAAGAATTTAGTTCCGGCATATTTCGGGTATTCCATTTCAAAAGGGTTAGCTAGGGAGTTTTAAAAATTTAATTTGAAAATTCTTCATAAATTAATGATCCTATTAACATGGTATCTGAAGAAGCTATTTATTTTTTGCTTATTTGAGAGATAACTGTTAATTATTATCAAATTTTTTATCCCTAAATTTCTCTAGTAAGCTCATTCACTATTTCCTGAGAATTAATATACACCCTCCCTCATAAAAAATATTTTGCAAAATGTCTATCTTATTTTAAGGAGGGGGGGGGGTTTAAATGATGCATGGAATATGTTTTGCCGTTATATTTTCGATCTTCTGGCATTGAATAAAAAGTGTATTTATTGCATTGCACAGTAAATAGCTTTGTTAATACTTATTGTCTTTCTAAGTTATGTAATATCGTCAGCATATTATTAGCCAGCGCTTTTCAACTGCAATTTCCGCTATGCACAATATTGAAAAAAGTTTTTACATTGATATATTAAAATAATTTTTTTAAAAAATACCATTTGACCAGAGTGATTTGATTTCTGTTAAATTGGAAAATGAGAAAATGATTTAGAAATGCATTTACAACTATATTTCGAAGGAAAATTATTTCTTTACTTAAAAAAGCTTGTTTAATTAAACAACCAAATATTTCAATGTTTCTGACGTTAAGTCAAGGATTTTATCATAAATCTTCAAAATATATTTGAATCTATAGTTTTGTTTCACATGTACGTATTTTTTTTCGTGGTTTTGTACATCTGGTAAAGGTAAAATGTCTGTTTTTCTGTATCTCTAATTCATGTATTGTCTCCGTGCTATTGAACGTCGCTAGGTAACAGCAATACTTAAGTTTGTTCCTATAGTAAATACAAATCCAGGATTTAAAACTAATATATCATAGAAAAACCATCAAGTAATTCTTATTCAAATCGTCTGGTTTGCAACAGACTTAAGTTTTTTTTTTAAAATTTCAAACAAGAATTTCATAGTAATAGATACAAATACTATTTTTTAAACAAATAACGTGTTATATTACCTATTATAAAAAGAATATATAACAACTTTTGTTACTATAGAAACATTGATTTTAAGGTATGAATTATTTTTCCATAACTTGTTTCAAATGTTGAATAGCTAATAATTAGGAGAAAAACAACAAAAGATTTTAATAATATATAATACATAACTCTTGAATGTTTTTATGCTTAAAATCTGTATGGACTCAACGGTAGAGCTAAAAAACAATGACGTAAAATATCTACTCAATAATTTTACTTTCAGTTTGTTTTTTTTTTAATAATGTTAAATGTTGCTGCTTGCTTATTAAGGCTACTTAAGGTATCCGAACACGTTGAAAATGACCAAATCCAGTCAAGACAGATATTTTTGTTTTTTATTTTATTGAAAAGAGCTATCTTTTGACTGTACGAAACATACTTTGTTTCGTTTCTAAACTACCTAGAGGTCAAGTTACAATCCATTTTATAAAGTTAGAAAAACCGGAAGTGGGTTTTTGATCTACCAGAAGTGGGCATTTAAATTGTTCAAAATCTATCATGGCGAGTCTGATAACTCAAAATATTACGAATGTATTTCTATAAAACTTTTTGAACCTGATATTTATGTTATTTTCTAGAGAATGTACTCAAATATTTCTTATTGTATGAGTACTTTTTGAGTTATTGCTTGTTATTTAAATAATGGTCTTATAAAAAACTGTAACATTTCTTATAATGTTTACTCAATCAGCTCCAAAATTTTCAAATTTTAATAAAAAATTAAAATTTTACTACATTTTCTAGATAAATGTATCTAATTTGTTTTAGTAATACTTTAACTAATATATATTTATTACTTTTTTCTCTAACTGCTTTGAAGTTTTTCAAAAATATTGCTAAAATTTCACTTATAATTGTGATTTTTGTAAAATTCAGGTAATTTATTTTAAATTTTGATAGTTAAAATAGTAATAATTTTTGGTATTGAGTCCTAACAGAGCATTTATAATGTTTTAGTATGCTATTTTGTTAAAAAGTACTCCGAACGTGTTCGGATACCTTAAGGGATTTTATAATGGACCTAGTAATTTTGAATCTCGGTCTAGTGATAAAGACGATGCCTGAATTTGTAATCACTCTTCAAACTTTTTTATCACACCAACGTAAGAACTTTGAGCATCAACAGATTTAACGTGTATTAGACCCTCCACCCGACAGGTGTCTAATAGCTCCAGAACTTGAATACATGACCCCGCAGAAGTAACGTTTCTGTGTAACACTTTCTGTTTGAAATTATTTGAAATATTTTAATTTAAATTTTATAAAAGCAACTTTATTACGATTTGTATCCTTATTATTGTTTTAATTAAATTTAAAACAATAATAAAGATGTAAATCATAATTGCTATATATGCTGTATTTGTGAATTTTAAATAATAACCGAAAGAAAAATTATTTCTACGAAGTACCAAATACACATATTCCAATATCTAACAGATGGAAATCAAGTTATTTTTATATGATCTATTTTGTTAAATAATGCCTGCTGTAATTAGTAATATTATACCGTGTTTTTAAGATTTTGCAAAAACCCAAAACGAAGCATTTAAAAATCTTAAGACCATCAGAAGATATATAAGGATTATTATTCCTCTTTTATAAATATTTATAACTTTGCGGTATTAAATTATACTTTTCTATTTATAAAAGCTGATCCCACACACATTTATCACTAAACTTGATTCCTAACTCAGTTATATGGCTAAAGAGTTAAGCTAATACATTTATTCCGAGAAAATATAACTTTCAATTTCAGTAATATTACTAACAATAATTCGTTTAAATCATCCATCCTAATTTAGTTTTACGTCCAGATTTTAGAACCAAGTAAAACTTCCAAATATTTTGACGGGTTTACTATAACATTCTGGGCTATGAAATATTCGAAATTTCAATCATAAGTTCATAATTTAAATTTTATGCATTCGAAATTTGGCTCTGAGTATCTGCTAAAATGATTTACGAATGCCTAGTTTCCAAATGGAAATAAATGTCCCAGCTAATAATTAAAGTAGTTTTCGTCTCATAGTTCTGACGAAAGCAAATGAATCGTTAGTTGATTTGAAACGGGAGTCTGATGTTCCGAATGACGTCATTAATTCGAAGTTTACGTTGTTAGCTAGAATTAAATTCGTAAACTTTATTTCGTATAAAATTAGAGCTTCAGTATTTAGTTTATGTGTGGTAAATAAATACGGAAGGATGAAACTAGTTAAGTTGGCCGTTATTTTCCTTTAATTACTTACCTTATGAATTAAAAGCTAGATTTTATCAACATTCCAGAACATTATTTACGCTTTACTCACTTTGAAAAATATATGCAGGAATTATAAACTCATTTAAGGAAATAAAATGATTAGGAAAAATTTATCTTTTAAAATATTGCTTGGGTTCTTTGTGTAAGATATGAAGCTAAACGTCCAAGAATTAGCAATACTAAAGGCTCTTGTGCAAAATAAATGCTTCTACTGTGCAATGTACTTAATGATTGTAGTGCAAAATAAAATGAAACTGTAAAGATTGTAAATATTGGAACAAACCGTTCCTATTTAGTTTGCTAACACACATATGCATACATCTATATAAATACGAAAGTTTCTGGTATTATGTGTTACCTTGTTTGTTGTTATAAAATAATATTGCTACTAATTTTATAATTTGGAAGTTAGAATATTATAAACCCAACTTTTTGGATACATTTCTTTTAAATGCAATTTTACATATTCCAGTAACATTAGTGTTGTTATATTAATGTTACTGGAATATGTAAAATTGCATTTAAATGTAAAAAGCCAGAATAACCACCTTTGCAGAGTGGACTGCTACAAGACGTGCAGAAAGAGAATCACTTAGTTTGCTAAAGGTGTTCATTGGGATGTTGGGCGATGCCGACTCCAGTGACGTGATCAGCTGCTCTAGATTACGCGGATGAGGATCCATGGCACGAACAACCCGATCGAGATGATCCTACAGATTCCAGATTGGGTTTAAGTCAGGTGAGTTACCTGACCAGAGGAGAACGGTAAACTCATCCTGGTGCTTTTCAAACCATGTGCGTACAATGCCAGCTGTATGACACTTCGCATTGTCCTGGTGTTAGATGCCATCATCCTGAGGAAAAACAATGTGAATATAGGAGTGGACATAGTTCTCAAGGACAGACGCGTACTTGTACTGATCCATCGTGCCTTTTATAATGATGAGTGAACCCAGAAAACTTCAGGTAAACATTCCTCAGACCATAATACTCCCACATCCAGCCTGGACCGTTTCGGCAATGGTTGCTAGGTGCTTGCTAGGATTCATGAACGCTTTGAGCACATTCCATCATTTGAGAGAGGATGTATTATATTTAAAAAATAGGAAGGGTTAATCACCTGATCATTTGACATTCGGATCTGAGAGATGCCACTATTTAATGGCGTTATCAGAAATGGGGGAATCATGGGTCGTACAGAGCGTCAAGAAGATGATGGTTAATTGTGAACAACGACACAAAAAAACGTGAGGATAGAGTGATCATCAAATAGGTTCTCCCAATTACTTGGGCGTTTTTATGAAAGATCTGACGTGTAACCTTTGACATTAGTGATTGCAATGACCATTGGGAGACGACTTAGAAGGATGAGAGCAAACAGACAATTGTTTCAATTGCCCCTCACTGTTCCACACAACCATGTATGTTTGCAGTGGTGCCGGATACATTCACCTGGAACCTTACGGACAAGAATAAAATTGTTTTTAGTGAAAAATCTCACTAAAAAATTCAGCCTCAATGACTAACAAAGACGTACCTCGAGATGTTTTGAACAGAGATGGTATGCTCACTTATCTGTTATGAGCCTCACATGAGTGAGTGAGTGAATATTAGCGTCAATATATTCACGTTCAGCTACACGAGGTATATAATATTCGTCGAATTCATATTCGAAGTTTATGAATTCTTTAATTCAGCTAACGTCGTATAATATTCAGCTACACGAGGGCTTTTGGCGTTGGACACCTGAGAGTAATGAGCCTCACAAGCCGACAGCTAATAGTTTTGGTATGGAGCATCATTTCATTAAATAGATGGATCTCTTTCATTTTCATTTGGGACACCCTTACAGAAGGATGATACACCAATAAGATTCTATATCTCGCACTATTATCTTTCCTTTCATGGACCTCGGGCTTCAATAGGCAATGCCTAGGTGTTCCCGAAATGTCTTTCTATTGTTGTCTTCATGAATCTCACACATTTAACTGTTTGGCATGATCACCAGTTCTCTTCCTAATAGAGAAAGTTTAGACTCTGATAAGCAAAGGGGAAAAAATAGTTCAATCACGTTCATCAAACTCATTGATTGGAATGTATATAGCATGGAGATCCGTAAGAAAACATTTTCTAATTCCATGAATCAATGCACCCTGGAAAACAGCTTGCATCAGGTCAGTGACAACACATTGTGAATTTTTTAAAATCTTACAGTTGTATTTTCTGTATAAGCTTTTCGTTTTACGTGCGTGTGCACCTAGTGTGTATGATTTCATCTTAAATAAGATGAAATTCTTCTTGGAGTGTCACTTTTTGCGTCATACAGAGTGGTTTAATATAAATGATATGCGTGTATTCTCGTGGAATTTTTCTGTCACATTCCCGATTAAAAGTGGATTACAATAGTACCGTTAGACATAAAGTTATTTTTATTTACAATATTTCTACGATATTTTTTACTACGATAGCATAATATTTTATTTTTAGAATATTTGAAAAATAAACTAATAATTCTTATTATGTAAGCAGTTAAAATAATAATTTTAAATAAACATCTACAATTAAATAGAACTAAATTTTCCGGTTTTTTTTACTTCAACTTGATAAATGGATTTTATATCCTTCAAAATCTTTAAACCGAAAAAAATGTTTTGACTCACAGCCACTGAATTCTTAGAAGATTTCGTTCATTTTTATAAATAGAAAATGCAATTCATCCTCTTTCTAAAGAAATATCAATATCAGCAAAAAGTTGGAAATGAAAAAAGAAATCAAATAAAAGGAAAAAATTCATTGATCATGATTACTTTTTATAATGAAGGATAAGTTTCAGATCAAAGAGAAAAGTTTCTAAATTACTTATAAAGCTCTTCGCCATTGAATTGGAAAAAGAATTAAAAAACCCACTAAAAATTAACGTAACGTAAAACGTATTTCTGGTACGTAGTCACAGTCACACACACAAGAAGGGTGGTCACGGGTTTGGATCTCCCTCATGGCCCTTGATCTTTTTTTCAATTGATTACATTCATTTGTCTATATATTTTCTAAAATTTAATCAAATAGTTGTTATTTATAATTTATTTTATTAAAAATGCTAATTATTTATTCAATAATTTATTTTTATCTGTTTTTTGTTCTTGACAATCGATAAAATCAAAGGATATGTTTGGTGGTGTATTGAGCTATGATACGAGAATTGTGTACTTTCGAACCTAGAACCCTCTCTACATTCTTGAAAAAATTCTTCTGTGTGCGCCACTGGTTACGGTTAAATACAGATACACCAGATAAGCAACTACCAATCTAATACGCACACAATTTGTAGCAGTACGATGTAATAAATTGCAGTATTTTAAGAGGATATGTTCGTTAACAAATATTTAGTCTTTCAGTTCTTGCAAGAATTATTTCGCTAAGTTGTCAATAAATCGTTTACAATATCACCTACGAATTAAACCATCCGTATTGTATTTGAAAACTTCTCTTTCTATTCTACATTGTTTTTACAGAAAAATAATGTAACTCAGCAGATATTTACAAACAAATGCATAAGAAAATGCATATATTAAAATTACGAAAAACAGTTTTTACTTATTTACAAGTTTTGTTACTATATATATGGTAAAAAATCTCAATAATATTTTTTATACTTTATAACCCTTCACTGTGTGTATGTATACCAAATATTTGAATGTAGTTGATACCTAATGTTTTAGATTTAAGGCTATTGTTTTGGAAAGAATTTCAGTGGCATTTTGAAAATCTGCACTTATCTGCAACATATGAAAATGCTTCATAATTTATAAAGATATTTACAGTTTTTAAAAATGCAGTTTAAATATGAATTGTAAGCCTTTTTATAAATTTATACAAGAGAAAATGTGCATTCTTCAAAATTTAATTTCAACAGATAAGATTTAAATCAGAAAATTTAAACTGCATAAAAGCTATTGAAAATAAGTATAAATATATAATCAAATAGACACTCATAAAACTGAAAACGCAAAATGTGAATATTTACAGGTGTGGGAAAAAATCCGAAATTGAGTAAAAAGTGCAAAACTATACTTAATTATCAAAAAGGACACAATTTGGTGTTAGGGTTTTAGACTAATGTAGATCCTTATCATGTCAAGTGACATTAAAAATTAGTATCCTTCATAATGTTCTTTTTTGTTTTAAAACAAAGGTAGATGTTGAATTGCTTTAAACGTATTGATGCATAAAATAAAAATATTTCTTTCTTATTTAAACCAGTTATATTTTGTCACAATTTAAGAGAATGCGTCCTTTGTGGGCATTTATAAAAAACATTAGAATTTACATGCATATAAACTGAAACGCAGATCTTTCTGCAAAAACAATAGCTTTTATCTTACCTGGAGCTAGCCATAGTTATAAAGAAAGTGTCTGAGAAAACTATTGTCTATTTCCAAATAGTTCAGACAAAAAATACAGAAAATTCCTTAAAATAAACAAGCTTTTAGTATATTTTAAGGAGAATAGAACTTTGGTAAATTTCTATAAAGCCACCGTAGTTTTTTGAGACTTGTTTATGCCTTGTGCTACAGAAATATTTATTACCTTTTTCTGTTTTAATATAAAGGAAGTTCAGATTTCTGTATTATTTTGCACTTTGACAGAAATACGTTGTTCATTTTAAAAATTTATTAGTTTTTATATTAATAAATATAAAGCTTTCACATTAATAAGAATTATTAATGAGCCTATAAAGCATTTGAAATACTACAGCTGACAATAAAGTTCGGTGAATTGTCCTGTAACATTAAAGTAGACGAAATATTAACAAAAGTTACTTTATTATCCCTGGAAACAGTCACTTCTCATAACTATGCACCGCGGACATCTGCTATTCATGTCCTGGAAACTTTGCAAGAAGCCTTCTTTGGAGTTCAAAAGCTTCGTCACGTTTCGTTTGATGTCAGAAATATCGTCAAATCTTTTTCCTTTCAAAGCGAGTTTGAATCGTAGAATAGAAAGAAGTCTGGAGGATTGAGATCTGGTGAGAATGGTGGATGTTCAGTTTGCATCAGCCTCTTTTTGCCAGGAACTGTGTGACGATATTGGCTGTGTGAGGGTAAGCCATGTCATGAAGAAAAAACCATAAACCTGGTAGCGCATACTGGGTCATGCCCTTAGTAGACGTTTCATGAAACGGGACAAAATTTCAATGTACCTTGCAGTATTCATCATCCTGCTATCATGCGTACAGTTACTCAAGGATCTTTCTTGATTAATTTACTCATCTTCTCAATGTTTTCGTCACTGTCGGAGGTCACTGGTCTTTCGCTACGGGGGCTGCCAGAAACACTTTTCCGGCCTTCTCGAAAACATACGAACCACTTGTACACACACTTCAGGGGCAGTGCTTGATCTTCATAACATGCTCCAGCATCGAGTAAGTTTTCCAATGTCTTGCCAAGCTTGAAATAAAACTTTAAATTGATCTTCTGTTCGTTGTTTTCTGTTCTCGGGTGACATATCCTTTGTTAGAGCACCAGCACAAAAAGATGCGCTTTTTCTCTGTATGTGTGATCCTGAAAGAGAAAGACCTCTATGCGCAACGGCATCGGATGGAGCGGAGGAGGGGGGTGGAAGACGGAACGTATAGGTGAGGTGGTTTCCCCGGAAGAGGGCTTGTTCAAGGTCGAGTAACAGGCAGCTGTGCAGGGTTGCACAGCAGGGTTTTCTGTTCTCAGTGAAAAATCAACGCACTAAACAAGCACATTGTAAAACAAGTCTTACACGAAACACAAACGACCCTCAACTGAACAATGGTGGAGGCAGATGGTCAACACCTATCTCTACGCATGTGTAACGTTTTGTTTCGCCAGTGTTTCCAGATCGACCGTTCTGAGTTTATTCACCGTACTTTATTGTCAGAGGTTGTATAATAATGCAATTATAATAATGAATGACAATGTGCCATAATCAATCTTGTTTTCTATAAAAAAAAGTTTTATTGAATTTTATTTTAAATTTTTGTTTATTGATGATTTTTTTGTGCCATATTACTGACAAGTATCTTTGAAAGCTAATTATATGGCATTGTATTAAAATTAATCACATGTAACTATGTGATAGATATGAGGAATATAATAAAATCTAGTTTGTGATTTGAAATCTTGCATATAGCTCGTAGTAAAAATTTAACGAGTGACATAAGATACTCAATGAATCAATTAGGTTTTATAAATTTAAGGAAAACATTGTAATGAACTGATATTATTGAAATTTTATTCATTTGTGTTATGTATGTATATATATATAAATATATATATATATATATTGAGAAAATAGATATTAGAATCATTTCTTAATTATTATAATTGTTTTCAATATATCTAATTGTTTCTTTAGTTATGTTCTTTCATCACTTTTTTCAAGCGTAGAGTGGGTAAGCATAAGCAAAATTCGTTTTACACAATTGCTACATTTTGTCGACTTATAGGAGTCATATGAAAACAACGGAGGCTTCTAAGGAACTACCCAAGAGTTATGTTAACTAAACTTATTAATCACGCTATTTTATAATCTTATTTTTTCAAGCAAATGAAATTTTTTAAAGAAGTTGAAAAATCCAGGCATTATTTAAATTTGAAAAAAACCTAACAAAATAAAGTCTAAATTTTTTACGTTTAAAGCGAAATAAAAATGTTTCTGGAATTTTTATCCAAATGTTTCGAAAATTTAATTTTTCCGTTTTTTTTTCAAAATATTTCTGTAAAAAGAAGATCGAAAGTGGATAGTAAATTGAATGCATAATACCGGTATCTTATAAAAGAATAAAACAAAAAAAATCCTGAACTATAAGGAAGAGATAATATCTTCAGCAAAGTATTCAATTCGAAAAATGTGGTATGTGGATTCTCTGATTAACTTCTTAAAGTCTGACAACTTGACTTAAAGGGAGTGTGCGTGTCTTCTTTTTTCTCACATGAATTCTATATATCTACTTCTTTGGAAAATATTACGAGATTGAAAAAAGTTTTTCTTTTAAATGTTACAGAAAAAATTTGATTCCTTTTTGTTCTCTTTTCCCGATTTTATTAAATTTTGACAAAAACCTTCAAAATCTTAATGCATTATATTTTAAAAAATGTCAATATTTTATATTTTTTTTTACTGTCTTGAGTAATTTTTCCAAGTAAAGTAAAGTGGGAAATAGAAACTGAAATTCATTAATAATTATGTAATTTTTTATTTGCTCAACATTTACTTATGTTTATCTCATTCCTATATCATAATATTACATACAATTATAAATGTATTTATGTATGGAAGTGCAAAATCTTTATTTTACGATTGTGTTTTAAATGTGTACGAAATAGATGTTTCTAATGCCCTCCTTTTAATAATTTTTGCATTAAGTGCTAACGTATTATATTCCCAAGACTTGGCATCACTGATTAAAATAGTCAATAATATATCGAAAAATCCTTATTTATCTTTTTTTTAAAAAAAAAATCTTCAACATTTCGCTATTATTACTACGGAGTGCGTTATTATTACTTCAACTTACGTCATTATTACTGCAGTTATATAGAAGTATATTAGATAAAATTAATTTTGAAATAGCGCGTTAATTGACATATAATTAGTGAGCACAACTCCAATTTAAAATATTAAAATAAAGAAAAATAAAGCATTTATTGGTTTGAGATTTGCATTATTTTGGTAGAATGAATGCTTGAGAATTTTGAAGTGTCTGTTTATTTTATAGCTAAGCAAAACACACACACACTCAAAACTAGTATGGAATTACAAAGATGTAAAACTTAATTTTTTTAAAGTTCAAAAACGCGAATAATTGTCATAGAGATTAGAAAAAAAATAGGGAATAACATGTAAAAGGTAAGAAAATTCATCATAATATAGATCACATGCTGAGAAATTTCTTTTATTTTTAATAACGATGTGCAATTGATTTGACTACGATCAATTTTAACTCCCAACTAACTAAAGTTGACATTCTAACAAGCTTTTATTAAAATATTAGCTCTGAAGATGCACCATTCATGCAAAATTTATCATCAACAATAATCAATCACAAAATTTTGCAATTATATTTTAAACTAGCTTTTACCCACGGCTCCACTCGCGTTGATGTCATTAAATACTGTCAAAGTCACAATCATTATTATTAGAAAGTAAATAATATAATATGGTAATTTTTTATTGCTTGACTGAACCAATAAAATTTAAAAATTCTTAAATTGAGCTTAGTTTAAAAAAACTGAAAGTGTAATTTATTATAATAATTAACAACAAATATTCAATAACTTAAACTATTAATATTTTTAAAAATCGAAAGTATCTACGTTTAATATATAATTCCTCTTTAAAAGAGCTCAAAACAGAATATTATTCTAAGATGCTACTGTATACCAAATTACATGTTCTTCCGTCAGCTGCAAATATGTGAAGATTTGGCATTGGACACACTGATCAGGCTACATATAGTTGGCATGGGAAAAACATTGCTTTTTTAAATGCACCCCTGCTACCTGAAATGTTAGCTTTGTTAATAGCAACAGTAAAACTGAAAATTGAACTTGTTTGAATTGAAACGGTCAGTGGGGATACTTGGAATTCGAGGTATGATAACACTATCCCTTTTCATGACATATGTTAAAATATTGGCACCAAGTATATTCTGCATCAGTTTTGTGACTATGTTCCTTTACATAGTCGAGGAGCATGGAGATTTTGCATAACTGGTACATTTAGGATAAATTATGTTACTTGATGTTACAATACTATAAAATCGTACTTTAATTCTCAAATAATTTCATTATCGAAGACATTTCCGTCAACACGTCTAGGACTAATCATCCCAAAATCATGTAGCTTCTTCCTAACCATTCTGAAAACCTTTATTGCGTTTCGTTGTAGATGTGTTCATTGAAAGGCATATTTGGTTGTTTTTCGTCGCAAAATATCTTCCGCCATGTAGTCTTTGTACTTATTCCGAAATGATTAATTTCTCACATTTATAACAAATAACTGAAACATAGTGTAATTTAGCATCTTTACAAAAAGCATAAATGTGAGAAATTTTTTATTAAAATCCCATTGTTAACAAATGCATAATTTTGCGCCAACTTGGCGGGGAGTAAGCAACGTCAACGTTTTACCCGCATAGTTCTTGTTCCTGTAGGAATATTTAGATAAAATATATCTTATGTTACTTGCTGATAATGTAGCTTTCCATTGGTGAAAGAATTTTTAAAATCGGACCAGAAGTTCCCGAGATTAGCCGGAACAAACAGACAGACCGACAGACAAAAATTTTAAAAATTGATATTTTGATTTAAGTACCGTATATACCTTTAAATGCATTTAGTAAAAAGCTGCTAATTTTAAATTACAAACAGACACTTCAATTTTATTTATTTGTATAGATAGCTTAAAGCAATAATTAGATTTTTTTTTAGTTTCAACAATTATTTTTTTTTTGCTACATTATTTGCTACATTCAGGGTATTTTGATTTGAACTAATATTATTATTTCAAAATGAAATACCTGCTACTTGAAGGTGAAAACGTTAATTTTATTTCTTGAATAGTGAAAGAAATTTGTAACGGGTTCTATTCACGGTTTTTACTAATCCTCTAAGGAAAAATTACTTTCAACCGTTATATAATTATAAAACTGCCTTCAGTGAAAGAATAGGGATTTACGTTAATGATAGTTGCTATTTAAAGTCAAATGAAGTGAGCATTCGGGAGGAGGCCAATGTTGTCATATTGAATCTATAGAGTTATAATCGTTGAAGCTATCTTGGTTCAAGAAAAAGGACCGGACAAGTAAAGTACAGTTTGCTTGAGGCGGACTTAAGTATATAATAATCCATAAAAAAATTTAGTTTGTATTTAAGCTGACAGCCCATTCTCTTAAGTTGAATTTTGAGAGTGATTTGATAGTCGTTATAAAAGTGTTTGATTTTGTTAAAATGTCCCTTCATTTAGTACACCCACATAAATCCAATACCGAGAGTTTGCAAAAAAATTTAAAAACACAATTCTTACAGCATCTTTATATACGCTATAACTATTCTCATGATAAGATAATGTCTGCTCGAAAACATATATAATGATATATTTTCTTGTGTATTATATGAGAATTATTCAATTTTTTTAAACAATATTTAGATCACATAGTACTTTATACATTTAAAATGTAACCATGCGGACTGAATGAACTGTACATTGTTAATCCACAACCAATGTTATATCATTGCAATAAAATTTACTACACGTTTTATAGTTCATTTTAAGGTATCCGACTACCCAAAAATTGGGAATTTTGTCGAAAATTGACAAATTTTTATAACTTTATTTTATAGGCTATCTTATTAGCTTTATAAAAATACCAAGTGTATTATTTTCCGTTCACTAGAACTAAAACTACAAGTATTTTAGTAAAATCAGATGCCATTACTTTAAGCAAGATGTCATGCTTTAAAACACGTTTAACTCGAAACGATTTTTTTTTGAAAATGCTCAAAATGGGTCAGTGATTGTTATAAAAGTTTTGAAAATAACGAACTGAAATCTTTTGTGTATATTCTGTATAATAATAGAAGTGTTTTAACCTTCAGATTTATCAAACACTGTTTTATTACAAAATTTAGTCCCTTATGTTAATATAATCACTGTTTTGTTAAGAAATTTCATGTAATAACTAAGATAAAGCGCTCTAGTTTTTATAAATTTAAAATATCTCTTATTCTGAAAGTCATCTCAAAAATGAACAACATAGTAACACATCAGAATTGAAAAATTGAAAATTTTTTCATAAACCTTTGGTACAGAATGGGCCATGTTTACGTTATTTTTTGTAAATTTGTACCAGTTTTTTCCCATTTTAGTAACAAGAATTTCTTTTTCTCTTCTCAATTTTAGCATATTTTTCTTAAAATATACTAAAGAAATCTAAAAACAACAACAACAATAAAAAAAACTCCATATGTCCATTTTTTTTTTAAAAAAAGTTTGTTTTCGAATACAGAGGAAAGGGTTAAGGGGACAAGCATTATTTTATTGTACTCTGTATTAGAAAATAAATTTTAAATTATTTTAATTCTAATTCATTATTTTATTCTTTATCCGTTTACTCTGATTTTTTTTTGTTATTGTGTTAGCCTAGTGGTCATGGTCACGGACTCATAAACGACGCGTCACGAGTTCTAAACTGTTGTCTCTGAGGACCCCAAAGTGTGGAGAGGCTGATTCATGTTAAATCTAATGAATCTTTAAGTCGCGCGCGTGCTGGTGGTGCGGAAGCTCGGAGAGAGCTCAAGTGTCGCTTTCATCATTTGTCCATTGCTCATATCTGTGAGGTTTGTTGCCAATAGTACTTGTGCCGTAAGTAGACATTTAATATCTAATTTATCAATGTGAAACTTATTTTCGTAAGGTGTGCCCAAATGAAAAGTGGACACGAGTAATTGTGCCAAAATGTTTGAAGCTGTAGCAACACCACCGGACATGGATATTTAGGGAGGTACTAGAAGTATACCGCATACGATGATCAATAATGAAACCTGTTCGTGGCAGAAAAAATAGATCAGAAGAGTTAAGTGCTATTCATGGATGCGTCCATATCGGTACAATGCAGGGCTTATGATTGCGGAAGGTAAGCTGTGGAACCGGACATCTAATAGAGAATGGGATAGTCTATGGAGAGCACAGCTAAGTTCGAAAAATTGGTGCAAAATTCTTTGTAAAAGGTGGGAAATGATATCAGATCGCCCTGACAATGCCAGCTCAAACGTCTCCAGTAACGCCCAGACAACCTTTCCCGTTGAAAATATTGGAACACCCAACGAACGGTCCGGATTTGTCTCCTTGAAACCTTCCCCACTTTTTCTTCTAAAGAGAGTACTACTTTTCCATTCGGACGATTAGGCGAAGGAAGCTTTCTCGAGAATCAACAACGATCGTTCTGCAGCAAAGGCATAGACCTACTATTGAAAAGATGGGATATGTGTTACAACGCCCTTGACGATTTATTTTGATTTCTAATCATGGTATTCTTTTTATTCAACTTATCCTTTTTTCATTTGGGTAACCCTTATATCATTAAATTTACTTCAATGAAATAAATTGAGAGCCATTGGGATATTTTTTCTGATATACGGTTTAATCATACTAAAAACTGAAATTAAATCATAAAACTAATAAGAGAAAAATGAAATGTTTAATTTCTTGGGAGTTTCAATTGCAATTATAGAAATACCATTGAGGGGTGTTTTTAAAAATTGTGTCAGTAATAAAAATTAACAACAAAAATGTCTATTACATCATAATGTCTACATCATAAATATCCCAATATCCCCTGTTTTCTATTTTTTAAAAGTAATGTCACACAAAGAATTTATTAGACATATTTTTTTAGTTTAATCTAGGTAAGACTTGTCTGGTAACTTGAAAAATGACAACCATGTGAGAGCTTTATCGTGGAGAAGATATTTCATTCAGCTTATGCATCCTGTTTCATTGAAGCTCTTTTTTCTCCGAATTATGAAACCCGCTTTATAAAAGTAAAGTTTTTTCCTAAATTCATAAATATTTTATCATATTTTTACTTGCGAAGGAAAGAGAGTTTTCTGCTGAAATTTGATGTTGTTAAAGAAATAAAAAGTTTTGTGAAAAATACGACTGATTTAGTTTCGTTAAGAAGAAAAAGAAATATTTGAACATTTTTATTTTGATTTAGCTAATCTTCATGAATCATAATCAAATATAGTTAAAAATTATAATATCTCAAAACTAAAAATAAATAATGTGTAGTATATTCTAAGACAATAAAATCATGTGCAAACTTAACAATAATCAAATCACAAGTATATATTTAAACAATTTTCTAAATATATAAAGATATTTTTATAATACATTGAAAATTGTGTCCTCAACACGAAAATGTACGATATTGCTCATATTTAGAATCAGAAATGCTGTAGATATAAAGGCAAATTTTAACTTGACTTTCTTGTTATTAATATCAGATGCATTCTGATGCACCTGAGCAAGCATTTGATGATATGATTGGCTCCTCGTTTAATTGTCCTTCTCGATGAAACCGTGCAACATCGTATGTATTTCGATTCGCTAGGCTATAGATGAAGTGTATATCTGTCAGCCCGGCGTCTGAAATGAGGAAACTACATATGCTGATCTTCACCTTTCAGAAATAACCCCCAGCTATGCTTTTCGGCCTCAAGTTTTCTCTATGTGATCAGTATGTTCTCTTAATATTCACCAACTTTGTATATGAAATTTTAGAAACCCTATATATATAATATATATATATATATATATATATATATAATTTTTCTTTTGGTTGCAAATTACACGTGGTTGGTTTTAGGCCTAACTTTTCAATATGGGTATGTTTTCCTGTTATGTATAAAATTTCTGCTGAACAGGGGAAGGTTGGATCCATAAAATATATTTAACCCTAATTTTGCTGGGCCTAATTCAGCAACAGCTTTAGAAATCATAATAGGTCTTCATTTTAGTCTATTGACTCTTTTGGTTTCTTACATTTAAAAGTTCTAATTCTGTTCCATGTTATACATACGCTTAGTTAATTCTTCTACAATAGACTTTTCCATCATTTTTAAAGTTGTGATTCCTGAAATCTGGTTTAAATCTTCTAGCTTTGTTAGTGATATAATTTTGTATTATCAATTTTATTATGCCATGTATTTCTTTCACTTTATGTTACCATATACATATATATATATATATACATATATATGTGTGTGTGTAAATTTTTATAGGTGGCAACAGTCTTTCTTTCTTTACTCTTGAGCTATGTATAGTCTATAATGTTGATCAAAATAAAAATTTTAAAGCAAAATCTATTATATCTTTGTAACGCTGTCCAAATAATTCATTATTTTAACTACTGCATGCAATTTATTACAAGATGTTCTTACTTATTCATTTTTCGCACAAAATGCATCCTTTTTAAAAAGATTTTTAGTGCTAGTTCCCATGAAATGCAATTTCGCGAACGCTGGTTTACTCAGCAGAATAAAATAATTACGCTGTCAAAACTAGACCCTCATACTCCACATGCAAATGAACGCACTTCTTGACAAGAAATTCGAAAAGCTCTAGAAGAGGAGAATAATGGAAGGAAATGGATTAAAAAAAAGAGAACACAGCAGTGAAAAGATAAACTTTCACTTTCTTTTTCAGTACACACACAGTCATTTACTCTTATTCAGAATTTTATAATTAGGACTGGTACAAGACAAGTGTAGCTTTCATTAGATATGTGAAGAAAGTATGAGAATAGTGTATAAAAGTTATGTATATTTAAACATTAAATTGTGTCGTTTTGATTTTTAAATTAATGACAGTCTAAATTAATTACCCAGATAATTAAATAAAACAAACTAATTAACAAATTATTTAACAAATTAATGGTCGTGAAAGAGATTCAAATGCTTATTCTAATAATATTAGCATATTAATTAATATATATTGTGATACCTAAATAGAAAAAGTAATTCACCAGCTCCTTTTTTTCTTCTTGTTTTTGAATCAATGCATTACTATAGCAATGAGATGAGTAATAGCATTTAACTTCGCAATGCACGGATTACATCCAAAATTGTGCCTCTTGCTCGTCCTATTTTTATATTACGCAATATATACAATATATATAAATTTTGAAGCTCAATTGATACAAATGTGTAGCAGCTATTCTTTAACAGCCCATATGGTTGTCTTTTAGAGCATGCTTATAATGAGCACTTTGGATCTGATTCTATGAATGCAGTTGCAGTTAATAAAAAACCAGTAAATTTAAATAACAATTTATATAATTACAATAGAAATTTAGTTAAATTTTAATTTACAAATTATTTAAGGGCTGTCAGTGCAGATCAAAAGAGTGTAACCAACTCATTAGATAGTTTGCAAAAATAGCCCCTTAGGTATTCGCTGGACAGAGTGTAAACGGGCGATGACGATTAGTGTATCGATTAACACATAGCTCCCTTGCCAATCGATTGGACAGCAAAGTAGTATCAAAAGAATAGTTCATGTTCTCTGCCAAACACATCTTCTTTCTCTGATAATAAATGTCTTCTTCAAACCCTTAGGAACTTGATCTTTTGCCTTGGTAGACTTCTTAGAAGGAATGATTATATCAGGTGTTGTAGTTGGTTCTGAATTGTCATCTTTCAAAATGTAAGCAATGCGCAACCTGTCGATGGAAACAGTCTTTTTCTGGGACATCAACTCAGGATCCTTCAGGGAAACAGCTCAACTCGAACAACAAAAGCAGTAAACTCGCTATCTTTGGTCTGTAGCAGCCCCTTCACACAAATTATTATAAAAATATAAATTTATATCTAAAAATATAAATTTATTATCTTAATTTGATTTAGAAGTATTTCTTGAATTTAAATAATATTAATAAATTGAAAATGGGTGCATTAATTTCAAATATGTCAAACGCATAACTATCTGCTTACATGGCATCCTTTCTGTTTATTTTGAATTTTTATTTCTTGTATAATATAAAAAAATAAACGTTATTCGTTGCTGTATTTTTTTTTCTAAGCATCAAGGAACTTTTTTTGTGCTGAATTGGTGTGGAAAAACTGAATTTTCATCCAACAAAAACAGTTAAATTTTTTAAAAAATCATATGGAAAAACAAACATAGAAGTTCTTTATAAAATTAGATGCATGAAGGAAAACCAATGTTTAAAAATTAAGGATTTTGGAATGGATTTTCATCTACACCCTAACGAATAATAAATTCTTTAGAAATTTATTCTACATAAATAATAATTACTTTTGTAAGAATTTTAGAATAATTTGTTACTTTTTAGTTATGCCACTCTGTATATGTTTATAGTTGTTGAAGCTATGGATCACTTTAAGATTAAATTTTTTATCATTTTTTTTAATAGAGTACGCTGACTTAGTTAATGTATAGTTTTTTTTCTCTCTGTTTTGTAATGCATCACGCGTGCAAGACGTGTTATATATCCTCAAAGATAAAAACTGTTATGCAGAAAATTAAAACCATTACATTCGTTGTCAAACGTAAATTAAGTGAACTATAATATTCTGTAAAACTTCAAAACATTTCATTGTAATTTTAAGCTCATTTTATTTATTGATTGATTCGCTTAAAATTTTAAAAAAAATTTTTGCTATAAATCCTTTTTTTAGATTAGTTGCAGTTGGAATTTACTCACCTTGCCATCATTTAAATCTGCCATGTTCATGTTATTTAAAATAATCACCGTAAAATCCGGAGTATAACACGCACTTTTAACGCAAAAATAAGACCAAATTTACGGGTGTACGTTATACGGCGTGTATAAAAATGAGGGCTTTAAAAAAATGAGCACAGAAAAAAGGTGACTTCTATATGTATCGAAGTACTGTTTGTTTAAAAGAAATGATATTCCTTACGAATTAATAAGGTTGTAGTTCTAGAAGCATACTATTTTTTTCTCTAAAACTTGGAATAATGCCTCGAATAAAGGACTTAAAAACATAAGAGCATTGAGGACGTTTATTTCAGGTTTCTTCGTAAAAAAAGGGAGTGTGTGTTGTATGGTGAATATACCCCACAATTAAAAACTGCAGCTTGAAAGTATAGGAGCGCGTTATGTTCCGAATTTTACGGTATCTAATAAAAACAGTGAATAAATTCCCAAAATAGTATGCTATTTATATTGAAATTAAAAAAGCATTAATTGCTTTTTTTAAAACTGATCCCGTACCATAACCAAAAAGAAGGAAAAAGAAATCCTTTTCTCCTGAATGACGATATTCGGATTAGAATTACCAACCCGAACGTTAAAAATTTCCATTTATAAATATGCAATAAGTATCTGTGCTTTATTTTCCTAGATACTTCCTGTTAATTCATATTACCCATTCCATCTTATCAATCGAGTCATTCAAGCGCTCTTTTATCGGATCCTAACATTGTCTCAACTCAATTAACTCAGACAGAGTCGAGTGAAATATCGTAGACCCCTGAAGATTGAAGCGGATTGATCATTGCTACCAGCAACAGATATAACCCATACTGAGTTCCTCAGAATCGATGCATGGGGGATTGTTTAGTTAATCAACATTAAACCAGTATCCTTGGAACACTCTTGGGAGACCTGAAGCAATCGAAAGGGCTAATGAGGCGATGATGCCTTCAAAGCATTGAAGCTACCGATCAACTAAAGGCTCATTTATAGAAATGGAGTTGCTCAAGTATCGTGGAAATTCAATGATAAGCTTATCAATGGAAGGAAAGTGACATGTGTGTTAATTTGCAGAAGTTATTGAGATTTTACTGGCAGCATGTGAATATCCTTTACAGAAATTAAATATTGATATATAATACGCTGAATTATTGAGGACAGTTTCAATTTCACGAACATAGGTTTTAAAATAAATGAGATACTAGTAAATATAAATGTTATATGTAATAATATTAAAAACAGTTTAAGTATTATGTTAACTATTATGTTAAAGAAAATAATTTAAAAAACATTTAATAGGATATTTATACACGTTAAAGCAAGTAATATAAAAAATATTTTTTTAAAGACAATTCCTACTTTGAATGGATGAATAGAAAGTATTTTATTAACAACTGAAAATTTGAACAAGATATATATATATACATAGGGAAAGAGTGAACTAATAGTAGGAATTTAAAAAAAGAGCATAATTTGTCTGCATTGTTGTAACAATGCACACCCGGTTTGGCTAGTTTGTCTTGAAAACTTGTTTCTTTTGTCATTGTTTTAACAGTTACATTGTTACACCAATGGAGACAAATCTAAGTAGGTATAGAAAACATGTAATTAATTTAATTAATTAACCAGTAATTAATGAATTAATATTTGAAAAACTGTATTAACATCAAGTGTCATCCACTACAAGTTTAAAAATATTTATTTGAACTGGATTGAATGAATAGAAAGTATTCTCTTAACGATTGAAAATTTGAACAAGATAAATAAATATATATATATGTAAGGAGATAGTCAGCTAATAGTAGGAATGGAAAAAAAAACACGATACATTTGTAACAAATTTAAATTGTTACTTAAAATATAGGTAAAAATACATTCGAAGATCTTCTAGAAAGTAAGTATACCTTTTGTTTATAAAAAAATTAAAAAACACTATATTTATTGAAAAAGAAAACAATTTTGTTACAGTCCTTGAATTTTTCTTTCACATCACTACGTAACCATTTCACACATTTAAACTACTGTTATATTGGTTCACGAGCTTCAAAATTCCCATGCTATGCTCTTATGTCACCTGTTCATTAAGCCTAGTGCTCACAACATTAAAAAAAAAGATCAATAACTCGGACTTTCCTTTTAGCAATTACATTCTTCTCCCTAAGCTGCGGGAAAAGTTGGTTTTTAAGTGGAAAATGGTAAGAGTTTCTCTTTGTTAAACGTTTTGGAAATGATGAGAAGTTGGAGAATGGTGACTTAACCTTTTAACTGTTATACTCAAGATTATCTCGGCATGGCACTAGTCCTTCAAAATATCATGCCGAAGATTATGTTGGCAATGGCACCAGAGCTCTAAAATATCACGCCCGGGTATTATACGGGGTAATTTTTTATTGTCTTTATTGTTATACCCGAATACATATCGGAGGAGTCTATTTGTGAATCCCGAATTTATATTGGGAAAAGTTAATTGAGACTCAATTCCCAATATATGGTATTTGAGGAGCAGTATTCACGATACTTCCATGATCAATCTCGAAAATTTAAAAAAAAAATAAAGATATACTCAAGTCAAAGACTGTTCCTGACTACAATCTAACTAGGGGTTGTATAGATTGATGTTGTCAGGAAATACCCTTTCATCCGACAAACCGAAAACGCCAGAAAAAATATTATAAAAATATATTTTTACATTTTCTAGACAAAGTATTCTGGAACTCCTTTTTTGCCCTATAAAAATCTATTTGGGAAACGAATTATGTTTTTAGAATTTCAGATCCAAGTTGTAGATCTTTTTACAGAAATATTATAATGCAGCTTCTGGACAAAAGAATCCTGGTAGACCACGTACTGCGAATAACCCTGCCCGTCTAAATGGACGACATTTTACATCCCATATTCTTCCTACTCTTGCGAAACGTGAGCCTACAAGACAGTGTAAAGCTTGTTATTCAAGAAAAGAAAGCAATTAAAAAATATAAAGAAGGGAACACGATTCTGGTGTAATGATTACGAAGATGGTTTGTGTTTCGAAAAGTATTTGCAGTTCTGCCATCCAAAACTGAATTACTGAACTACTAATTCGTATACATTTGTATTTATTTTTATTTTAGAAAATAATGCTCCACACTAGAAATAAACTTTACAACTGTCCCGCCGTGTAGCAGCCACCTCAGGCAAATGTGCAATATATATATATATTGCTACAAAATCTCAAAATATAAATTTTCAACTACTAAGTGCACATTTTATTTTATACTAAACATTTGAGTTTTGCAATAAGAAATTTTATTATTTAAGTATCCTAATCATAAAATAACTTGACTGTAAAAAGGTGATTAAAACTGACAGCAGAAGAGTAAAACATGGGAAGTCTGAAGCTCGTGAATAAATACGACAATTTTTTCAACGAAGGCGGTGATTATATAAAAAAGTGAAAGAAGCTTAAAAAAAACATAATAATTTTTCCGATAAATATTGTGTATTCGTTTTTTATAGCTATAATATCATTTTCTAAAGGACTTTTATATAATCTTAAGAAAACAAATAGGATTACATTACATTTTAACTATTTTATGTAATTAGCAACGTAAATTTAGCTAAACTGATTTGGAGAAGTGCAAATACCTCAATTTAAACATACTTCACACAATTATTTTTTGTTTTCTCAATTGATTAACTTTTTGATATTAACTTTGACTTATGCATATGCGATAGCTATTGTTAGTTGAGTTTGTAAAATGCAATATCGTTCTGATTCTGGCTACAATACATATGCTGGTTTTTCTAACTTACAGTGCTTATTTCTGACATTTAATTGCAAATCTTTTCTTACTATTTATTTATCGCTTAGAATCTGAACTCATTAGATGAGATAAGGAGTGGAATTTGTGACTGTATTATACCGTAAAATAGCTTTTTGTGGCATGTTGTTTCACCATACTTTTGTTAATTAAATATTTAGTTAAAATAAAAGTTTTGTAGTTTACTGAGTAACATGTAAATACGAAAAACGCTTAACGTTCATCAAAACTCTTTAGTAGGTTTTTGACAAAATACAATCAACTCAAAAGATTTCTTTTGATTTTTTGCCATTTATTTACACTGCTTGACTAATATATATTTAGAATATTTTCAAATAAATCACATTAAAATATTTTATTTCAGATCTCAAAATGTTACAAACTTTACTTTTGAAACGAAAAGCGTGCCATGTATTCATGAATGTGAAGCAATGAATTGAAATGTTGTATTCTTTTGAGAACTTTCGAAAGAAATGTTTAAAATATTCTACCTTGGCTTATCAATAGTTCTCAAACAAAAGGGATGCATTTTACCTTCAAATTTTTAAAATTTATTCTTTCCAGGAAAGGTGCCTTACGACTCTAGTATTCACAGTACAATACTATTTACTTGCGATCATCGAATCCTGGAAACATTAAAAATATGCTTCGTCGTTATTTCCGTTTTAAACATGGATAGCAATTTAAATGCAAACGTTTGCATTATGTGTCAAGAACACTTCTAAAGTCGTATCTTATCTTGTAGAATACTTTTCTTTAACAAAAAAGTAGATTCCAAAAATTTCTTTTTTTTGTATTCTTAGAGTCAGAGTTTTCTTGCCAGAAAACTGAATTTTCTCAAGATAATATAATTCAAGAGGCTAGAACTGAAGAGTTAAGTTAAAGCTACTAAAGGATTTAATAAAATTATAAAATAAATTCATAGAAATAAATATTTAGGTACTTTTAAAGATGTCTTCTGTGATCTTATAAGTTAAGCCAGGCGATGGCTTTATAAGTAATTTCGTTAAGAAGAATTTTCATTTTGTCAGAAAGTATTACAAATTGTCAATAACGTGAATGTGCGTTTTTTAGGACTATGGTCTTTTTTTAAAAACTTTATTTTTATTTATTTTTAACATTATATATTTTTTTTTATTTTGTAGAATTTTTTTATTTTTTTTCAATTTTAGTACTTTGAAGGGTTAAATTTACTCTGATTATTTTCGATTTAAAATTTCTGAACTTCAAAAAATATTTTTGATTCATTTGTAAAATTATGTATTTAAACTAAATCATGTCCATAGAAAATGGACACAATTTCAAGTATTAAAAGATTATGTTCGATGCATGAATTAAAAAATTAAACGTTAAAGTAAAAACATATTAAAATATATTAATACATTAATTTTATGAAGACAGACAAATATCGAAGAAGCTCCCTTTTTAATTTGTATGTTCTACTATATAATGCATATTTATTTTTATTAATTCCCAGGTTATACTGTTCTGCTCCTATTTTATTAAGCCTTGTGTTCACTCCATTAGAAAAGGCCAATAGTCCAAACTTTTAGCGAATATCATCTTATTCCTTGAAAGAGGTGGTAGAAGTATCTGGATGGTAAAAGTTTTGGAAATGTTGAAAAATTGGATGATATAATGACCACCTAACTTAATGAACTAGCTAAAAAGTTAAAAAAAAAACATTTTGATGAATTATAGGTTAGATTACGCACTACAGTCAGGCTATCCGTAAGTAAAATAATTTTTTGTGTAAGCGCATATTACTGAAGCACTTTCGAAAAATCTTGTTGGGAATTAGTAACTAAAAGCTCCAATAAAAACCATTGAGAAAAATCAGTTCAGAATATATCGATTGGCATTTTCAATAATGTATTGCACATTTATAGCGCCCAAACACTGTTTGTCACAAAATTCAAAAGTCAGCTCTTTCGGGGGGTAACTCTTTTAAAACAATGCAAAAAGACCTGACTAGGCAACAGAGCATCTCTCATGATTTATTATTATGAATCTTGAGATTTATTATTATGTGTTTTCACATCGTCTTTTGCATCCTTTTACACGCAAAAGGCTTTGAGGGAAAAGAGGATACACAGGTAGAGATGGTTCTTTGGCCATTTCGGTAACAAATGAAGGATTTTCTGTAGCATGCTCTTTTTTTCTTTTTATTTTTTGGTGTAGCATGTAACTCGTCTTTCTTTATTTCTTTTACTCTTCGGCAACAAGTTTAGAAAGAAATAATGTTCTTTTCCTCTCTTTCTTAAGCTAAAATTGACGAAAGTACCTTGAAAGTTTGCAGAATAAAATCAGAGGTACATTCTGTTTAAATTGTCAATCTTAAAAGTAGTTTTCTGAATGATACGTTACGAAGAGAATTGTACAATTGTTACTTTCAACTGAATTCATCAGAATACATTTTCAGTAGTTGAATTCAATTTCGTAAATGTAACATTTATACTTAGTTGCACTCTTAAATGCAAATGAAACGATCTCAAAATGAGGAGCTTAGTATGTAAAGATGTGTCTAAAAAGTTTTGCATTGATTTATTTTACTCCACGTTTGACAAGGAAAGAAAATAATAATATTCAGATTACAGAGCTGGAGAAACAAATAATTCAGTGAATTGATGTCCAAATGTTTTCAAGAATTCGAAGCAGAAACATGGATTTAAAAAAACGTTTAAATAAAGATAATGTATTAATAGTTTAGAAACTAAATATGCATTGAAAGAAATAAAATGTTACGTAACTCAATCAGATGAAAAAGAAAAATCTAATGTTGAGGATTATTTAAATCATATTTAAGTAACTTTTAATAGAATGTAGGAACTGTTTATTTTTGCCATATGAAAAAAAATAATGAGCTGAAACAGTTTGCTAAGTAAAACATGCAAGAAAATAAATTATAAAAGGATTGACAATTTAATCATTTAAATATATTAACTATGCAAAAAATACCTTTTGCAAATTCAACTTAAATCATAAACAATAAAAAAGTTGTTTTATCAAATATTTTTAAACTAAATATTTAAAAAAAATGTTTTTCTCTCTAGAAAAAGCATGACGAGTTAAATATACCGACATAAAGTTAGAACTGTTCTATAACAAAACGTTGTTAATATTTCATTATTTTTTGAATTCATTACTTACGTATATCAAAAATAGTGTGTAGATTACTTTGTTCAGCTTTAATATTTAGTAATAAACACTCCTCATTAATGCAATGTGTACATACTATTAAAAATAAATAATTAAAATTCTTTTATTCATTTGTCTTAATTTTTGAAAATCTTTTTTTTTCTCAATATTTTATCTAAGTCTCGAAAAATGAGTTGAACAATTTACGTAAAAAACAGCTATTTTTTTCAAAAAAAACATTACTTACTTGAAACTTAATTTTTCGAAAACTTAAACATCATAAAAATAATCAAGAATCATAAGCCCTCCCTTAATGAAAGAAATCTTTTTTATTTTAAATAAAAATTATCTGACTTGAAGTACAATATTTATTTAAATAATATTTAATAACATTTTCTTCAACTCTCACATTCACTGTATATGCGTTTTCCATAATAAAATAAATCACCATAAACAAATAAACTTCGTCTGGAACCAAATAATTTTAAGAAATAAATTAAAATGTAAGAATAATTATTTATGGCAATATCTGCATTTTGCGTTTTGGAAATTAATTTAGATTCAAACTGATGATTCTAGTCACGCGATGAAATATTTTCAGAACCTATCTTCAGGTAGAAAAACATTTTTCTTGATTAAATTTTATAAAAAAATTACCGTTAAAAAGCAAACAGTCATTGTTTTAAAATAAATATATTTTTTTCTACACAAAAAATATTTTTTCAACTTTAATTAATATTTAAATACAATATAAGGCATAAAATGCATTCAGTTGCATTGAAAAAGTACATGCAAATATATAAAATAACTTGGAATTACGGAAAATATACAAAAAATACCTTGGAAATATGGAAAATATATAAAAAAGAATACCTTATATAAAAACTTACATATTTACCATCATAATGTTAAATATCGTAATTTATTTGCTAAGCCTAAACAAGTTCATACATAATAGGCATGAACTGAAAAGTTTGAGTTTGATATATTCGTGGGAATGGGGATATTTATTTAAAGTGAAGTACTTGGAAGTATCTTCGAAATTTTGCACCTTTTATTTAAGTCAGCTAAATCCTGTTTCAGAAAAAGAGATTTGCCTTGTCACGCGCGCACCTGATTTCTCATTTGAATGCTAAAATAATTAATTTTTCCATCACACGGAAAAAAATGCCTTTCACTTACAATCCAAAGAACTGATAAAACAATTTTTTTATACTTCAACACCCAACTTCAGTTCAATGTACAGAACATTGGATAACTACCCTATCAATGTTTTGCTTGGATATCTGATTGTGGTTCAAGACTACAAGAAATTTGCCGTTTAATATTAAGCTCTATTATTTGATTCTTCTAATTAGTGTACATTTTCATAATTTTGATGCTTATAATTTTGCATCAATGAAAGGTATTTTTCAACGTAAAAATTAACAGCATAAAATATAACTTTTCTTCAACAAAAAAAAGAAAAATTAAAATTGTACATTTATGCATTTTTAAACATATTTATTAAAATAAGAAATAGACAACATAAAATGTAAGTATTTCCCTACATTATAGTTAAATAAAAATGTGAATAAAAAATTAATATACATAAACCTAATCCTTGCACCGCTCTACTTTTATATAGAAAATCATGGGTCTATTGTGTGATTTCTAATTTGACACCATTCTGAGCATTCAGTTGTTAAACACTTTCTTTGCAGATTAGAAAAATTTTACATATGAAGAAGGATTTCTTATTTAGATATGTAGAATCAAACGCAGAAAGCAGAGTGCATGCGATTTTCTCTCTTCAAACAATTAAATATCTCCAGAAATGACATTCAATGATTTACAAAACAGCTGTAATTTATATTTAGAGTTATCTTTCAGATTTTTTTAGGTAATTCCGTAATCCTCCTCTCACTAATTCACAAATTTGTAGAGTAGTAAAGAGTGCCACTGAGAATTGTACCACGTAGTACATGTGGCACACGTGCCATAGGTTGCCGACCCCCATTCAAATAATTGTAATTTAGTCAGGTTGTGTGTAAATGCCTCGCCATGGGTGGAATTCTGATTCCTGCAAATATGTATTATCATATTGCCTGGAGGGAAGATGACAGGTAGATGCCACAAAGCGTCAGTAGATGATAGGCATAGGCATTATCTCCATGGGATGTTAGAAAAGCGATACGTGATGGTTCTGAAGCTAATAAGAGTATTCAAGTTAGATTGGTGTAAAATGTCTCAGTAGAAGGATTCCTGAATTAACTAAAGATTATACAAGATAAGTATATTATTATAATACGGTTTTTGTCAAGAGTTGTTTTGAAACCATTCTAAGTAGATTATTACTATTGATATTTTTTCGAGCTGTATAAAGAACTACTGTAATTTTTGTAGTTAATTCTAATTGCATGCTGTATCATTAATTTTATGTGTAATTCATCACAACATGCTAAGTACAAGATATAAGATCTGTTCCATGGTCCCAATCGTAACTCAAAAAATGCCAATCAAAATAAGAAAACTCAGAAGATATATTATTTTAGCTATATGCGTCATTCATAAAATTGCCATACAGACATTTTTGTTATGACAGTTATGCATCTAAGCTCTAAATTTATTGTTTGGTGAATTAAGTTATTTCGTAGTTTATTTGATTTAACATACTGACAATATCAGTCGTATAGTTTTTTTCATACACATTTAATTAATAAGTATTATACTGTTAGGTAGTTTGCATTTGTATAGATGTTACCGTTAAAGTGTGAAATCCGTTATTTCAATGAATAACTAGGTATTTCATGAAGTAACAAAACAAAGCAGTTACAGCACATAAAATTATTGAATTCCATGATTTAACTAGGTATTCTATAGAATAACGATTACTTGATCCTTAAACTATGAAATACCGCCTTTGGAAGTTCTCTGAACCGGTTATAGCTGCTTGTAGTCAATTTTGAACTACTTATAGCTGTTGGCTCGTGTAAATAATTGTGTAATAGAAAAAAAGTGGGCTTATTTTAAAAAATAATATATAATGCAATTGAAAGTGTGATCACAGCAATCCTAGCTATAATAAAGAGTATTTAATAAAATTTAAATTAATATTTTGTTTGAAAAAGTTTACACAATGTTTTTATGAAGCAACAATTTTGCTTTCTAGCATGCATTTTTTTTCATAATATTTAAATATAATTATTCTGCAATATATTTTCTACCCTTTCTGTTTAACTCATGCAGCAATATGAGCAATAATAAATTATATTATCTACTTTTCCTTATTATTTATCAATTAATCAACCGCAATAGCGATGAAATGTATTTTTCGAGATATTTTAGTGATTTATGATAAATTAATTTATAAAACAACTTTGAAATTATTTATTTTTCACTTTAACGGTCTATTATTAGTTATTTCATCGAATAACTAGGCCAAGTAGGAAATTTTTCATCTATTATATAGTCTTATAGACTTGTCTATTATATAGACTTACTAGACTTGTCTAGTTATTTCATGAATACCTAATTATTTTATGAAATAACTGAATTATACACTTTAACGGTAACATATATACAATTTACTTAACCTTCCATCAAGATGTGCCAAAAAATAAATTTTTACAGGATGATTTATTTTCATATATATAAACGGTAAAGCCTAAGAGAAGTAGTAAGAATATTTGCACAACCTAATTTAAAAATTTAAATACATTTTGAAAGATGTATTTGATTATTTTTACGAAAAAAACTATTATGTTTAGTAAATTATAATAAGTCACATTGGCTTTATAAAAATTATCAAAAATCTTTTTCTTAAACGACCACATATACACAGAAATCTATAATATTTAATAAAAACAATAACTAAAAAGTCGAAGGAAGGTAGACAAATCATTAGCTTTCTTTATCTTTAACAAATTTATTCCCGAGAAATAACTGATAACCAAAAGATACTCATATTTGCAATCCTGAGTTAAATCTTAATTAATTGGTTACAAGCTTTTTTTACGCTTTCTTATTTGCATTTCCACGATGAAGAATCATGTACCTCTATCATAATTCTTCTTCCTTTAAATGATTAAATACACATAGTGCATTCTGTAAGTGGCGCTTTAGCTGATTAAAGGAAAGAAAAAATAAAGCTTAATTAAAGAGACATTAACATATCCATTTGGGCGTTCTTCTTTTCGATCAGAGGTAACTGAAATTTAATTAAATATTTGTTTTCTGTCTAGTTTTCTTCGAATGGTCTTAATAACTTTTGTGAAGTATTATCAAATTTAATCGTGAGTTCTAATTTTGTGCATTACATTTCATTATGTATTCTATCATAAATTGAGTTTTCGATAAAATATATTAGGAGGTATTCAATTTTTAGGTAATTAATATATAAGAGGCACATTTTATGTTCGTCTATAGTTCTCAGCAAATTAATTATTCTTCATAATTTCTCAATATATTTTCATATCTTCTATTTTCTTGAAAAACAATTTGGAAATGAAATGAATAAATTTTACCATTGAAAACATTAATATATTTCGAATAATATATATTTTAAGAAAATCAGGGATTATTCATTTGTCGATGAAGAAATGTTAAAAACTGTTCTGAAGAAAATCCAAAACATTCAGAAGAAAAAGTCATTTTAATTACCTTAAAATCTGGCGTATAACGCGCAGCTATATTTTCCTGCTCCAATTTTTAAGTTTTAGGTATATTCATCGTATAAGTCACACCCCCTTTTTTACGAAGAAACCTGAAATGTACGTGTGAAATTTCCTTGGTTTTTGAAGTCAGTTATTCGAGGTCTTATTCCAAGCTTTAAGAAAAGAATAGTAACTTCAAGTACAACCCTCTATGTTAATTAGGAATATCATTTCTTTTAAATATACAGTATTTCGATATATGTAGGAGTCTAATATTTTTCTGTATTCATCTTTATATATATATAAAATTTTTACCTAATAAAATTTTTTCTAAATTCCCTTAGCTCCTTAATTTCGCGTTATTTCTAAAATTTCATGTTAAGGTATTAGTTAGTGCACAATAAGAATTTACTAAAAAATAGAATTATAACAGTAGTTTAAATGACGAAAAATTAAAATATGCATAAAATGGTACATATTAATAAAAACTCAAAGCAATAATTTAACAATTTAAAAAAATTATCTGACAAATAAGTTTTTCACATTATTTCTAAACTTTTTTTACCTCATATTACAGTCATCTTTATAAAAGCTAAGCACTGTTATGAAATGTTATACCAGCAAATCATGTTGTTATAGTAGATTTTTTTTATTTAAATTAAGATTTCAAAATTAAGTGATAATACTAAAAATTAACAATAAGATTTTGCAATTTAGGCTTTTAACTTATTAAAAAAATACTTTCAATCGAACTTGAAAAAATTATTTTAAATCTTTTAAAAATTAACGAGGACCCAAACTTGCTTGGTAACTAAATACTGGGGTTTATACATCAGACTGAACACCTGATCAGAACATCTGCTCAGGCACCTCAGTGCCCAAGGTTGCGAAAATTGAGAAGGGCACACACAGTAGGTTTTGGTACTCCATGGGGTTTTGCACCACTGAGTTTAGTTAGGTTTTTGTAGATTCAATAGTTTGAAAAGGGAGAAATTTATCTTTAACGCCCCTTAAGGCCTCTGCAATGCTAAATCGAAGGGTCAATTTGCAAAACATCTTTTATAACTGATATCTACTCTATGAAAGGAAAGTGCCTACCAAATTTCAAGTCTGTAGGTATAATAGTTCAAAAACGGGAATATTTACCTATAAAGCCCCTTAGGAGTCAATTTTGGAAATTCTTTCATAGCGCACCTTTAATCCTTCAAAGGAAAATGCCTTTCATTTCTTAAGATTGTACGTATAATAATTAAACAAAGAGATATTTATCTATAACACCCCTTAAGCCCTCGTAATGATCCTTATGGGTAATTTTCGCAAAACTCTTTTTGTAGAGGACTTCTACTTCATAATATAGGAACATGTCTACCAAGTTTGAAGTCTGTTGATCTAATAATTCAAAAATACGGGAGCTTACTATCTCTAACACCCTTAACCCCTCGCACCCCTCTTAGGCTTCAATTTTTGCTAAACCCTTTTTCTTGGGAATCTTTACTTCCTAAAAATCGCTGTCTACCAAATTTCATGTCTGTAGGTCTAATAGTTCAAAAACGGGAATTTTTATCTATGTCACCCCTTAACCCCTCGCAACCCCCTCTTGTGGGTCGATTTTCACAAAAAACGCGTTCTTAGCGAATCTCTATTCCATGAAAGGGATATATGCCTGAGACAATTTTTAAGACTGTAAGTCCAATAGCTCCTGAGATATCGTAATGAGTGAGTGATCGAGTTGCTTTTCTTCTTTATATATATACAGATAACAATACATTTTAACACTAACACTTTTTAAAGAAGGTTGCGTATATTACAAATAATACATACAAGGAGCTATTTAATATCATGAATAAAAGAAAGCATTCTATTCTTTACACGCAATTACTTGCTCACAGAAAATAGCTGTCAGTAATAATGCATGCTAAAAAAGTAAATTTAATTTCATTTAGACAATAGGTAATCTTTTAGTATTTACTTAAACAAAGGAAAAATTAAGATATGCTAAAATAAACTAAATAAATGTAAATAATGTTCTATAGAAACCCAACTGTTTGAAATGAACTTTCCTCCTACCCTAACATCGGGTCTAAGAGAGTAACAATATAAATTAAAATCGAAGACAACCGAAAACAAAAGGTTTATTGTTTAAATTAAATTGGTTTTCCTAACGGAAATTAATTTCCTCAACAAATCAAGCATACTGTAATTTATAAAATAATTAAAAACAATATAATTGAATGTTGAAATTAAATATTTATCTACGCATTACTTTGTTTTCAGAGTTGTTAATATTATAAAAGAAAAACCGTACAATTTTTCAACAATCACAAATTATTATACAAAGAATAGTCAAGAAAGGCATTGAATGGATTTTGAAGAAAATATTACTAAGGAGTAAGTTTTTTTATGTCGCAATTTCTCAAAGTATGTAAATTTAAACACAAAGGGAACATTTTTTGAAAAAAAAGAAAGACGTTTTATCTTGCAACTTCTGAACTTAGTACATATATTAGTATATATTAGTAAATGTTTTAATTAGAAATTTTGTTTAGAAATTATTCGAAAAAAAGTACGTGTTAACTTTAATATGAACTTTTATTGCTAAAACTTTTTAGACGTTATTCTTTACATGTATAAAAAAATTTTAAAGAGAGAAACTGATCTTATTAAAGTAATAAAGATAAAACAATAAATGCATACAAAAATTGGTAACTGTATAGACATCCACCTTTACAAAAATACTTTTTAATTAGTCATTTTTAATTAAAGGGGAAAACCGTTACCAGAAATGACCCTTTTAATGCAAAAAAACCTTTCAATGTTTTTTTTTAATTTGTTTTTTACAACTAATCAATGCAGATGAGAGTAAATAGAACAACCTGTTTATACGTAGAGTCAACGAGATCTTGGATGACATTCTGAGTGAGGGAGTGAATATTAACGTCGCACTGTTTAGCAACACGATGGCTTTTGGCGACGGTCCACGTAATTTTAAACCATGGTCAAGAGACGCGGACGACACCTGATGGCATTTTGAAGGAAGGTTCTCCATTCCATTTCAACTATTTGTCACAGTTCTTCTGAACGCATCGGTGACAGGGTGTGCACACAGTGTCCAATCACATTCACATGATTGGTAAGAGATGAGGAGAAAATAATGGCCAAGGAAACAAATGTACTTTTTAAGGAGAACATTGACGAATGTAGTGTACCATCAGAAGTTATCATGTAGATAAAGGTCATTCCTCATCCCTGAACGAACGTAGTTTTACCAGCCACAGCACATCGTCTACAAATCCGTCCGCCATCATAGTACATCCAATAGGAAGCAGAAATAATCGGCTACCATACGCGATGGTACCCTAAGTCATAACGCTACGTTGTAGCGTCATGGGGAATTCTATAGGTGCCACCTGATTGGATCTGTCACCCTGTCATCACCACGCTCGTATGCGGTGATTATTTTTGGACAAACAGAAGTATGACGTTTAAAGAACACGCATCCTCAATGAGGCAGGCAGAAAGTTTCGCCTGCCTCATCGCTCTAGCTCTCGGCACCATTGCAAAATGAGTCATTTCTGCTTTGGGGTCAATGACAGTCTTCTTAATGGTCTCCTTGAGTTCAGGATACTAACAGCCAATTGACGGATAAATGTTATGATCTATATGCCGAGGCAACTACGTTGCTTGCAGCACGTGAATAATATATTTCACTACCTCATCCACTTTTTGACATATGAACCAACTTGTTATTGTTCCAATCACCATGCTTCTAATGAAATTGTTTGTTTACTGGAGCTGCCTTCAGTGCTAATGGGTTGGCTTTGTCTGTTATTACTCTCGTTTTCTAAGATAAGGGGAAAAATTCACAATGAGTTTTTGACAAATTATGGTGTGGATATTGCCATTCTTCAAGACATCTTCCTTTATATTTTATTTTACGTATATATGTCAAAGGTTGAAAGCCGCTAAAGTGCAGATTACCTAGCTAAGCTGTAGATAAACTGATTTGCTCCTTTAAAATTGGAGTCAAAAGTTCCTGCGTTTTAACTATGTAATCTTCATATTAGTGGTTTCCGTATTGTCCAAAAGTTTGTTTTTCTCATCTTTCTGTTAGGATTCTTGATTGAACGTTGACTCTCTCCAGAATAATTAATCTTAAACATTAATGAAATGGATTGGCAGATACAGTAAATGTATTAGACAAGAGACTACTTGAATCAATTTATAATAGATTTATATACATATTATTACGATCAGTATCTTCTGGAAACAAAATCAATGTTAAAATTTTCAATACTACAAAGAATAACTGCACATATCGATGTAGCTATCGCAATCGGATAAAAGAAATTAAAGTTAACAAATTTGCATGGCTGCCTAAAAAGTCACCGAATCGAATAGGTAAAGAGGAAAATCACAGCTACTTTTATTATTGCCGGTATATGTCTTAATGATTCGGTAAAAACAGCAAAGTATTTATATTTATCTCCAGTAGCGGTTACCATACCCTCAAATTCCTTAATTTTTAATAATATTTTTAGTCGTTTTTTCTTTGTATTGTAGTTTTGTAATTCATTGATGATAGATACTATCAACTAATATGTTAATTGTTTGATTGCATTAACTTGTTTCTTTAGATACCAAACAATAGATAAACAACATTTAAGTTAAGCGTAAAGAAACATTGCTATTGTTCCCCTAAAAATTTTATTTTCACTTCAACAAGTGCCTAGTAGGTAATGTGCAGATTATCTAGATAATTCGCAGATAACCTAGGTAGTTTTATAAATCAAACAATTTTTCGTGCATTAACGGATCATCCATGTTAACGCATAGGTTACCTAGCTAATTTGCAGATTAACTGATTTCTGTACTTTAGCGGTAACATATATAGACATAAGAAATCGAAAATAATGGACATAGAATCAGTATACTGAATCTGGAATACAACATGATTTCACTTTTTAAATTCAAAAATCTCACGGCAATCTTTAGAATGGTTTTTTCGTTGCTGTTCACCAGATTATCTTCCAAAACAGAGTAATATTATAATTACTGAGAAAATAAGTTTTGTAATACTTTTAATTCGTTAATACATGTGCATTTTTCTGTTTGTATTGGGTATTTATTTGCTAAACAAACAACCTCACTAAATTATGTTTCTGAAAACTTTATGTGAATAAAGATATATCACAAAGGAAAACACAAATGAATGGAGGCTTTAAATTTTATAATGGAATAAAATAACCATTATTAGTGATTAAATTGCCATACTTCGAGCTATTTGTGCATATTAATACCTTTAAATCACGAACTTTTTGCAGAAAGAAAGGAATGAAGTAAAATTAAAGCTATGTTTACCACGAAGGAAATAAAAATGATGCATATGAGAATTATTGCGCCAATTTTATTCAAAAATGTAACATGATCAATAAAAGCAGTTACTACTACTTATTTTGCTCTTTTTTCGATTTCAAATCTTCTGCCATAAATTTATTTGATTTCTGTCTATATAAATATTTTGAACTGAGTTACTATCGTAACGTCTATAAATCTTGACAGTAAATAAATTGCTGCATTTTCTGATACACTTATATATGGCATGATTTATATAAATTAATGATATAGCAAACGATTTCAGATATTCGATACAGATTCATCATAAAAAACTGCTTCCATATAGACATATGAATAAGAAATACATTAAAAAAAGCATTTTATGCATTATTCACGATTATAAAACGGTATACTTTATTTTAGCCAAAAAACATACTTGCTAATTCTTTATAAAATGATTTGACCAAATGATTCCATGACACAATTTTTTTCAGAACATTATGCATTAAAAAATTCTAACAACTAAATGAAAACTAATTAACTAATTTTAATAATATAGATTATTTAAATTAAAATGTTAGATGTATTTCAAATTTGTACTTCAACAAAAATATTTGTTCTATTTTATTAAATTATTAAATTGTATTCAGTAAATATTTACTGTACACGAAATTATTTGATTCCACAGTATGTTATTTATTTATTAATTAATTTTTGCTATTTATTAATATAAAAATTTCGTTCAACTACATTTGTATATAAACATTACATTATTTTTATTTAGTTCAGATATTTTTCAGTTTTCTTTTCAGTTTCTGTATATTATTTCATGTTAACATAAATTTCACATATGTTCAATAAAAGAAGTATTGATTTTATTTTTCAAGGATTTCCCATTTTTATTTAAGTATTTCATTCATAGAACATAATTAATTACTGTTTTTGAGGAAATAAATTATTTATCAAATTTTGTGTTTGTCTGGATGCTATGTTAGCAAACCGTATTATTCTCTCTAATCTAACCAATTTTTTTAAAAAAAAGATTCTTTAAATTGTGATTTTGATTAAACATACTGTTATTAAGAATTGTTTCAAAATTGTCATAATATTCAGATGGGAAATAATTTATGAGTGTGAACATTTGTTCACATATTAAATTATAGTTAATGAAGACGATATATTAATTTCTTTTTGATTAAGAAAAAGGAGGAAAAAGAAAATGGGGAGCTAAAAGAAAATCCCAGCTCTGTCTAGTAAGATTTAATAAAAATGAGTAATGAATGCCTTGGAATTTTCTAATAACATTCCTTATTGTTTTAATAAAAGAATTAATTGGAAGAAATTTTTAAACAGCGATGAAAAATCTGAATAAAAAATTTATTATACTTCAAAATTTTAATCTTTTTCGGAAAAAAGTCTCTAGATGCGCTTGAAATTTTAATATTTAACTGTAGTTTAAATTTTCAAATTTAGATAAGAGGTACTTTTAACGTAAGGAAACAATTCTTTTTTGAAGTGTATTTTAAAATCAACTTTTTGTTTTTTAGTTACAAATCATTTATCTCACAATGTGAATGAATACTAGTTTTGATGCTCGGACATTTAAATAAATGGGAGCTTAAAGAGCTTAACAAAGGATGTTTGGGCTGAAATCGCAACAAAATGTTTTTAAAACTAAATGAAGAAAAATAAATGGGATTCATAAAAATTTTTTTAATTGTATTTTCCACCAGATAAGAACAACACATTGGTAAACTAAGTAGCATAATTTTTCCCTATACTAATTTATTTTGCTAGGTATACAATTAAAAAAATATTTAGTTTTTTTAAATATTTGCATTTTTATTTGAAAAAAATTATAATGATTGGATTTAAAGCTGATGTTTCTACTTTTATTACATATCTCAAGTATTGTTAAAATTTCTAATAATATCTATTTAAAAATAAATTAATAGTTTATGCTAATTATTTGCATGTAAAACAGAATTCCAACGAATTTCAAGATATATGATTAGTTTCTAAATTTTCATGTAAGCCATTGTATCGTATTTATTTTACACATTATCAGTATTCTCTTACAGATCAAAGAAATTGGTACACAAATTTAAATACATACTTTTAAGCAATATCTGTAAACAATAAATGTGGCCTTAAATCTCGCATTGTCAATTTCTAGTCTTGATCACGTACAGATTCTATCGAGTTCTATCTCTGTCAAAGTTCCTTTAGAATAAACATCCCCCAAAGAAGCAGATCCTATAATTGTATTCGTATATGTAAAACTACGCCCTAACAAGATCTCACAACTGAAGTCCATGTCTAGTTCTGGATGACACAAATAGTTCTTGACATTTTTTTTTCAATGTTTTTTTTAACATGAACTCAAAACTAGGCTTTTCTTGAAGGTACTAATTTTTCTTGAACTGTTTAAAAAACATAGATTTCCACAAATGATGTTTCCTTGGCACTTTCAAAAAGCTAAGGGTGTTTCTGAAGAATCTTCTTAAAAAATATTGAAAAACTTCTTTTCGAAAGAATTTTCAGTTGAAATCTGATGTATATTCATTCGCATCTATAAAAACTGCATATCACCACCTATCAATTACTCCACTGACGAAAATATTTTATTTTATCGTATTTTAAAATTATACGGAGAAGAGGAGGCAATACATATTTTGAATGTGTTGATTACGCAATTTATTCTCATTATGAAAAAGTATACAATTTTGCCATTTAGAAAATAAAGCTCTAGGATTGGCTTATTATTATTATTTGAATAAGGTACATTTTCAATTTTTAGTGTATCCTTCAACAGGAATTTTACATTTTCGACATTTTAAATGCAACCTCAACAGGTGTTTTGTTTTTATAAAATGCATATGCATAACATTTGTATCTCCTTCGGAACCTACGAGGCTCTTGTTTAAATATCTGTACGTATAATTTTTGTCTCTTTTATTTGCAAGTTGTAAGAATCAAAATCAGAAAATGGTGAAAATACAGTCTAATTAAAATCTCAATTTGTAATATTTACGCAACTAACCATTTTGTCCTTAAATATAAATTTTATCTCAAGTATACAGCAATAACTATTGTTTTGGACATACTAATGTTCTTGGACAGAACTTCTAAGCTATAAAATTGAAGGACTCATTTGAATTTTGAGTCTTTTAAACAACTTTTTTTCATAAATTTCTCGACGTTTCCCAACCTTTATTTTGCATACAGTCCACTTGAGCTCCATTTTTAAATATGGAGGCCCACATAATACGCATACGCAATATATTTCCTATTTATGCAAATATTGTAACATTAAAATATTGAAAAGAAAACTGTAAATAAGTCAGCAATAATTATAATACTGCAACATACATATTTTTAAATTCTAATGATTTCTTACTTAATTCTAATATCTGTTTTTGGATGCTTCATTCAACTATAGTGTTTTAATTATTTCAATATTTATAATAAAGAACAGTTAACTATATATCTGTGTGTATGTGAGTATTTGTATGTGTGTGTATAATCAAAAAAAGATATTTATTTTTAATTTTTATTCTGATAGGAACTTTAGCTGTATCAATTCTCATCACCCTAAGAGTTTCCATTGCTTGTACATACTTATGGAAACAAAGTACATACCGTTGAATCATTCCACCGATATCATTCCACGACGCAAATTACTTACTATCGAAGAAAACAGTTATTTTTTATAGGAATTAGTGTTACATAAATAAATATTTATATTCAAAAAAATAAAACATGAAAAAAACCCCTTTTTCTTTTGATTAACAATAATTATCAGAAGTTACGAGTATCTCGTTAGAGTTTTGAATATTCTTTCGATATTAGCCTATTTAATTATTATCAAAATATTTTATTAATACTATTTTATCATAGACACCTTTACTATTTGGATATTGGAAATACATTTTTTATGCGAACCTCATCAAAGCTTTTGTGGATACGGACTTAGAAGCACTGGCTGATATACAAAGTTTATATTGCAAATATAAGGCGTATTGTGTTTCTAAGAGCAACGTATAATTTTTTATGTTTGTAAAAAATGGATAATTTCTACAAAATTTTTTTTCCTGCTAATTACGCCACGAGGTGACATCAAAAGGTGAGCAATGTTTTGCTTCGTCATCTGTTGGAATGATAATGGATTACGTATATCACGATGGAGAGAGAGAGAGAGAGAGAGCTAGTGTTCGATGAACGTAAATGATTAAAACATAATAGCACATTCCAAATCCAAACAGAAACTAATGGAAATCTAGTTTGCTTTTATTGTATTAAAGGTAAATCATTATTATCATTTGCGTTTTTTTATTCCTCAGAACATAAATACAGACGTAATTCGCTTAAAATTGCTCCAAATATGTGTTCCAAGTACATTAATGTAGATCAAAACATTAGAAGGTATCATCTATTAATAAAAATAATGGCATGCAATCAGCATGTAATATGTTTTAAAATTAAACTCGTTATTGGGGAAAGCATATATGATTTGTAATGTAAGCAAAATTGAAAAGTGATTAGCTGACGAATGTATTGGTAAGTAAAACTGCATCCCACATAGAGGCTAAAAGTAATAAATGAGTATTTATAGACCATTATTACTTTTTATCTAAGACTTTTCTCCCATTTTTTCTTTTTTTAAAAAAATGCTGTCTATTTGTCTTATTTTTTTGTTATTGTTTAATATTTATTGAAAAATATTTTTTTGTTTGTAATTAACTTTTTTATATTTAAGAGGTTTATATTAAGAGGTATATATATATATTAAGACTATCTTAAAGTGAAAAAATTTATTTTTACTTAAACTGCTTTTCAAAAATGATAATTTATAGTTTGTATAATTCCTTCTTGAGCGATTTGTTACTTATTATATAATCCTCATTTTTTATTCATTTTACATTTCTTTCTTCTTGAATTTAAATCAGCAGAATTTGAAATTATAATTACTTATAAAATTTTTACATTTGATTAAAAGATTTCATCATTTATAAGAGAGATAAAATACAATTTTATAAAAATATTATATTTATTTCCTTGTTTAGAATCAAAATTTGTTTTAAAACGGGGACAAAATGTTACAAGTACGGAACGTGTCATTAAACATTGAAATTACATTGTATAGAACAGGCTCCTTATATTTTCTTTATGCATATACTGATTATCGAAAATATGTTTAGTTCTGCACCCCATTGTTCTAAATTTTATTCACGACATAAAGATCAATACTACATTTTATCGATACTTCTACGTCCATTTTTCTTTCGATACGTTGTTAAAAAAGTTCTTTCTGTTAAATCCTAAAATTATTCGCCCCAAGTGTTACTGCCAATAGTGGTTACGGGATATAATCTCCTTTTATATCCACTTAATGCTTGACTGGAGGCTAATTTAAAAAGAAAGGAATATTAACTGATGAGATCTGATTCATCATCAATTGTGGCAACAAAAATTGACTGATAAATGACTGAATATTTTCAAAAATGGGGCGAGTGAGTTTTATTCAGCATGCGTTTTTATCTTTAAGAAAAGAAGTGAAGCAAATCATAATTAAATTAATCAAAAATTTATCTACTTATGCACACCACCGTTTTTTCTCAATCCTTTTAAAGTTAAAATACATGGCCTGAATTGATTCTGATCTAGATTAAAGCATAGATTCTTGATTTTCTTTTTGCTTATGGATCTTTTGAGATTTAAATTTGAGTTTGTGAATCCCGTATGCATGTATATTTACTATTCGTATTTTACTATGCATATTTACTATTACTTCCCACATGTTGTAAAAAGTAACAGTCACAGACATGCACACCCTCATTAAATTTTAGTGTAGATTGATTCTTAAAGTTCTGACGGCTCTATCCGCGATCTTCCTACTAACAGTCCTCTTGGGGAATTTTTTTGGTCCTTAAAAATAATTTTATTACAAAATTTCTTCCAAAGAAGAGAACATGAATATGCAAATTATGACTGCTATATAATGTCTAGGCTTTCAGCTTAGAAAAGAGAGAGATGAGATGAACTGCTAGCGGAGCAGTGATTAATCAAACTGAATGTGAGGTGATTTAGTTATTGATAATTGTATTACTTGATGTGACGATCTGTCATTTGAGATTGAATCTAGACTAGATAGCTAAGAAGTCAGAGCTATTGAATTAAGTAAGTGTGATAAATATTTAAAGTCTCCTCATATCTCGCGCGTATCTCATTAATTGTCTTCATATTTATTAATTGGGTACATTTCTTATCTATGGTGGATCAAACTTGTGTTGTGGTTTGTACTGTAAATAAATTGAATTATTTTGAAATATGGCTAGTCTCTTCCTTCCTACCTCCCCACACTGAGGGAAGAGTGAGAGCTTCCCTCACAAAGTTTGTTTTACCCCCCGAAGGAAGTGATGCAGGGAAAAGGGTGCATATGATGTGATTATTCATTCGAAATGGTGGCTCAGCTGTGGAGAAGGCTTTTTGTATTCTTGAATTTAGCAAAAAGAACTCCACAACTGCTTTGAAAAGGCACTTTCGCAGATGATTCAATAAAGAACGTCAAATTAGAACATCAATCAATGAAATGAAAAATTTAAAGATGTGTACTGTATGTGTAAAAGTAAATATGCTAGAAAAACGAATGTATTGCAAAAAGCCACCAATACAGTTTATAAAGGCCTACTACACCACATGTGCTACTTACCCAATTACCACCTAAAAGTACTCACTTAACAACTTGTGAGTTCTTTTTGTGAAGGTGCGTAAAGGACAGATATTCGTCCCTCCCCTTCTTGTTAATCTAAAGGAGCTGATACAGCATATCACAACCACTAGCTATGGTTTTTATTCAGATACCTCAACACGCGTTTGGTTTTAAATGGATTATCACCTTAATGTGTGTCGTGTGACTAAAGTACACACATAGAACATATGTGACTGTCTCTAACACAACTTAAAGTAATCTCATATGATTCTTTTATACAGGTAACATAAAATATCTTTTATTATTCTTGATTTATAATGCATTGAAACTGTATACTTCTTTATGAATTGCCCTGTCACTATACAGGACTTCATTGAAGAAAATTATTTTAATAAAACAGGTAAAAAATAGAAATGTGTAGTTTTCGGAAAGAATGTAATTAAATACAGTTATTAAATATTTTCACTAAATATTAAAGTAATTTAAATAAAGATTAGGAAAATGAATCTTCTGGATAAATTGAACTAAATGTGTATTTTGTATTTCAAAAATATGCTATTACTTTTCTCTAAATTACAGATCTAGATAAATTTGTACATGGAAAATAAATTACATTTGTAAGCTATTATAAAGAAAAAAACTTATATATTAAGATTTAACTTAATCCTTCATTTAATAAAAATACATGTGTCTTGCTAAAATGAGTTTTAAGTAACATTTATTTTTAACTTTAAAATTATAAGAATACTTGCTCTTTATATACGAATCTTTGAATTTACAAATGCAACTCTTTAAAAGAAAATTTTTTATTCAAAATTCTCGAATGAAAATTTCGGAAATTTATGAGAGTTTTAAAATTATTGTATAAAATTATTTAAATAGTTTGCAAATGATCTTTTAGGTATTTTACAAAGAAAGTACAACAACATTAATAATCCGTTTACAAATTTTATAACATTAACCGCATGTTACCTTTGTTATAAATGGAACAAATGCTTTTCAAACGATATTCTAAGCAGATTATTTTGCGAATAAATTCCACAGAAGTTTATAATTGTATATAGAAGTTTTTTCGTTAATATTATTACTTTAATTTATTGAGGTTAATATTTTTAGTAAAACTATGTTGCTGTATACATTGCTAAAATGAAAAAATGCACAAACTATATTTAAAAAGACTAGTATTTTTAAGTTTCAAATGCAATGAATGGATAAATTTGTCCACATTTTATTAACTAATAAATTTAAGATGTAATGCATTAAAGAAAAATTTTGGTAATTTTTAAGATATCATGAATCTTTTGAAAACTTTTGAAATATGAGAGCTGAAAATACGACGGAAAAGGAAGAGAAAATCTATGGAATGAACAGCATAAAATTTTTAACGGTAATTAGATTATCATTAAAAACATCTGTATATATATATAAATTATATTTTTACAAAAGTTGTAACTTATTAATAATCCTGTATTATGTCTTTTGTTAATAAAACATACGGAAAAGTTTCAATGAGTTGATGACAAATGTGATGAAAATAGTATTTACTATCTAAAACATTTAAGAAAAATAAGTCTATTATAGAACTATATAAAAAGCAGAAAGATTAGCAATTAAATATATCTCTTTATAGCAATATGCTTAAATTTTAAATTATTTATTCACCATGTACGAAAAAGAATATTTTATTTTTATTAAACTTATTGCTTTATTATCCTGATGGCTATTAAAAAAAATCAATATTGCAATCTCGAACTTTGAACACTTCAATTTAAGCTTTATATTGGAAAATTATACTTGAAGTAAGCTCGTATATAAATAAATATTCCAGGATTTGCGAAAGTAATATATTGCAATAAATGCTTGCACATTTCTCTATTTAGAACGAAAATATATGTCATTTATACAACACAAATATGAAATTTAATCAAATTTACTACCTCTATGAACGCAACTCTATTTCCTGATAATCCTCCTAACATCACTGGATGTAATTGAATGTTCTAGAAAACCACACACACAAAAAAAGCTTTTCCTTTCTATATTATCCCTCGAAAAAAGCCCCATCTTATTATTTGATCGCTCCAGTGGTTTCTTTGAATTGAAAAACCAATTTATGCTTAGATTAGCTTTTCTTTAGTAGGTAGAATCCTTCACTTTTTTCTGTAAAAGCTACTTCATCTTGGTAAAAAAAATATTTCTTAGATATTGGGGAAGAGACATTAATATATGAAGAAATCGTATTTCAATTTAAAGTAAACTTTTATTCGGACTTCCTTAGGTAATATACCTCTATCCATTTTAAATTGCCTCTTCAAGAAGGCAAAATAACATTTATTGGAAGTTGTATTTCCGTTCAATACCCGTGAACTTACTTCGTTGAAAGAAACTACTTATGATGTTGAGGTCCTTAATTTTGTTGTCGATCATCTTAATACTACTTGAATTAATTTGATGTTTCTTTTTTCTCCATAACATTATTTCCTTAAAGCTATTTAGTATCGATTTTAAAGAGTAATTTGTAATCTGCCCACAAAAATAAAACAATGGATTCAAAACTAAGCAAAAATTATGAATGAAATAAAATAAAGTATATATAATTTATTTCTCGCTGTTAGAAAGAACTATTATTTATTTCTACATTTTATTTAATTTTTGTTTCCCAATTAATTTATTTTGATGGACTATTTGGTAATTTCTGATACACATCAGAAATAAGATATTCTTAAAAGAATCTCTGTCTCGCTATATGACTCAGAGTTCATTTCTCTTCTTGATTTCTTCGATCTTAACCTTCTGAAAATTGGTTAAAAACTGTTCAGGGTTTGATTTGATTTGATTTTAATTTATGTCACTTTTTGAAGCACCACGAAGTCTATTGGCAATGGATCTCATAATTTTCAGCCACAGTCAAGTAAAGAGGACAACCCTTTCTCAAACTTTTATACCACACCAACGGAAGTATTCTGAGTTAGGACTGACTTAGGGTGTATCAGCCTCTCTACACGGCTGGTCATCAGTAGCACTGGGACTCCCTCCCACGACTCGACAAGGCCAAGCACGATTTCGCAAATATGGTCACTCGACTACCACGGATGGAGCCTGTTCCAGATTTATTTACTTAGCTTTCTTATTTTTTTTCTGGGACTTATTCAGTTTTCGTTATCCTTTTATGGACTTTAAGCCGGAAGCATTCGCATGGGGCACAGAATCACCTCAGGCTCATGAAATCTTTAATTATGGGTAAATTGTTTATTTGTTAGCAATGAACTTGTCAGTATCCTTCTATGAACTTGTCAGAGTATCCTATCCACTATCCTCCTTCATAGGAACTAAAATGTATTTGTCACAAACTTCCCTCTTTTTTGGGAATGGCAAACGTCTTTTACAATCTTAAGGTAATTGGGGTGACTGAGTTCCCTGCATAACCACTTTTATTCCCAGATGTTTTCTATGAACAGGCCACATTTTTCTCATGTGAATGAGTGGTTTTGTTAGATGTGTTGTATGACACATTATGGATTACAAATGTAAATTATAAGAGAATATATATAATTCATAAATATACACAAAATAGTTATAAAACCTAAGATAACTAATCAAGATAGTAAAAAGTATTAACCGCAGTAGTAGTATAGCAAACTCCTGGCATTAGGAACCAATATATATATATATAAAGAAATGGGCATCTGCAATCTGTATTGGATGCAATTGAAACTGATCAAGTAAAGGAAGAACTTGATAAGAGATAGTGGATATTAATCATGATAGCGAAAGTAAATTTTAGAAAAGCTATGAACATTAAACGTTTGACTTGAAAGGAAAATTTTCAAATACCACCTAATAAACTCTAACAAGAAAGATATGAAGCCCAAAGTGTATCTACCTCAAGACACATTGCCCCCTGTCAAAAAGACGCAAGCAAGAAAAAGTTCAACGTGCTGTTTGTCAACCATCAAATGACGATAAAAGTACAATAACTTGAACAAAATATGAGAGTTTTGCCTGCAAATAACATTCCTGTAATGTTACTGAAATGTCTCAGTTTTTTTTATCAAGTCTCAGTTTCAGTGATTGTGTCCTTTATCAAAGTAAGACACATTTGAAACCTTTTAGTACAGTTTGATTGGATTTTTTTCTCAAATTATCAAAGGAAAAATTTAAATATCCTTAAAAGTAGACTTTCTCTTAATTAAATTACTTACTGGAATTACGGTTTTTATCGTGCGCAATAAAAATAATTAAAGAAAATGTATTGGGGTGACTCAGTCACCCCATGTGATTACTAACGTTATTTTCGAATGCGCGCCTTCTCCCCGGGTAATGCCACTTTTGGTTTTGCTCATTTAATTTTCTTAATATTTATTTGGGGGTGGTTGGAAATTTTTCTAGACCTGGTCAGATATATTCTGATACAATGATTAACGACACACAAGAGCTAAAGAAAAAGTTCGAATTGCACAAATCGTAATTTTGATTCACTTTCGGATGATAAGTACTATACATAAAATAACCTGTGAATCAAAACAATGTCTGGGTTGTTCAGGTTTACAACGATAATAACCAGTCAAATTTTATAATGAAGCCCTTTTTAATAGATTTTTATTTATTTTTGAGAGACGTAGATCGAAAATTCGATAGTACGAATCTACTAGCTATTTGGTATTATTTTTATAAAATAAGTAAAGAAAGTATACATTGTGTGTGCACTGAAGAAATTTGGTAACATTTAATATATTGTTAACATTTGACCAAACACCTACTTATTACATCTGGAGTTTTAAGTAATCGCATCAGTAGAACATTTGTAAGAAATCTAAATGCTCACCTGGTGATCTTTAAGATATGTTCTTTGAAGGTAGAAAATAGATTCTACCCCTCAATATCTACATAGTTCGTTATTCTAATAAGATATTTTCTGCCCTTAAATATCAACACTAGAACGTCCAGGATTTCGATTACCTTTAAACATTCCCCGGTGTTGTTTCGACACCGCCATATAAATTATATAAAATAATTGTAATAATTAATGTTCAGTCGCGATAAGTCTTAAGACTTTTTAATATTATTTCCTTTAATTATCATATATTATGACCCTTTATATGATAAAGCAAAAAAAAAAAAAAATGACGTTGGCATTATGTTTTTGCCACTGCTTTGTTGCAAAAAATTTCGAGTCGCAAATCTGTCAGGAACATTATTATTATGTGGTATCCATTTCATACAATCCCTAGCCCCAAATATATCAGGATTTACTGGAATATTATCAATTACATCTGCACTATGTTCAGATTCTTCGCAGTGTTTTTACTCAATCTTGTCTTCATCGGAATCTAAATTAAAGCAAAACAGCTAACCACCATCCGATTCATTTTCAGAAAGCTCTCACAAAAATTAGCATTTTCATCAAGGTTTAGACCTTTTCTACTAGTCATCGTTTCAGATTGTGTTCTCTTTTCAAGGTTTAAAAATCGAATGATTTTTTTTTATGATTTGACAAGCAAATGCTATGTAACGAAACACTTAGACACAACTGTTTTAGTATATCTGTCTCATTAACACGGGGAGCCCTATAACACTGCATTCAAGATCAAATGGGCAGTATTACTTTCGGAAATTTGTTATACTGATGATATCTACTTAGTGAACTCTCTTTTGCTGAACGATCGCTTTTTAAAATGACAAATTGCCATGCTATCGAAACGACACCAGAGGAAGTTCTAGGTATATTTAGTTGTAAAACCTCTCCTAATTCACTTGGAACCACAAAAATTTTGTGTGAAATCACCATGTAAAATAATTAAAAGTAATGAAAAGTTTTCAAATTCCCTTCAAAAATGTGGAAAAGAGAACAAACTAAACAGGCTCCGGTGTCCAACCGACACCGACGGACGTTCTAGTGTATAACGGTGTTGATAATAGTGATAGTTCCAATCGTTCCAAGACACTTGTGTTTTCCGGGACGCTATAATGGCATCAATACTGTATTTAATATAAGGTCAGCAAAGAACATTTGAAATATTTTACATCAACACTCCCTTACAATAGGTACGCTATTGAATAATCCAATGGTGATTACTATAAACTTACAAGTAGAATATTGCATCTGCTTCACTTAAAGTTTGAAAAGTTAATCTTCCTTTGAAGCATGAAAAACTTACCGAAGTTGAATTTTCCAGAAATATAACTTACGAAGAACACATAAATATCCCTACAAAGGCATTATATATAAACGGAAAGAGTGTCTAAAAGTCACTATGTAAGATAAACACATTATTCAATGTGCCACAAAGCTTTCAAGGAATTCAATACAAAACCACACCTTTTTTCTTGACAGGCTTTCATATGTATCACACCATCTCTGTCTTAATATTTCCTCCAATAGTGCTTTACAGAATGCGTAGATAGCACTGGACATTAGATCACAAATATTTAATCTTACATGCATTATAAAAATTCTATTAGGATTCGATGCCTAACTTACAGTCCAGATTTTATAAATAGCGTCGTTTGTTTCAAAGTATGTTTTAAGCAGAAAGATATTTATAGTGGTTACTCAAAATTTTTTATATTTTTGGATTTTGATATAAAAAATAACTTAGCATTGATAAGAAGCCAATAAGAAAGACGTGTTAATGTCCATTAAAAGCTAATTGGCGGACTCCTTTATATTTCCCACTTGTTAAAAAATTCAAAGAAGACCACGCAAGTTCTGATAACGTAAGTAAAATTCAAGTCTTTTAGATACTTTGGACGGAAAATAATTATTAACTATGTGTGATTCTACCCAAAACTGTCAAAAGGAGAAACAATTCTTTTAATACTGAGTATAATAAATAGATAGTATTATTTAAAATCGATAAAAGCTTTGGTCATGTGTAAAACTAATTGAACAATAACACCATCATTTTCTTTTATGTATGTCAATTATATATCATTATTCAAAAATATTTTTTAAATTTCAAGGATTACAAAATCGCAACAATAAAATTGCATCCATTTACTTTTCAATACGGTTGCGTTTACTCAACTATTGAAGAATTTGCTGTGTGTGTGATGTATCAAAGATTTCATGTGTTTTACATTAAATACGTAGATAAAAATTAAACGAAATGAAAATTCCATTAAATATTTATAACAGCAAAAAATATTTTTTTAAACATGTGTTAAATATATTTATACATGAGTAAATATTCAAACGCCTTAGAAAAAGAAATATTCACATGGTTTTTAATACAATGAGCAATCCAGACATAAAGCAACTTCATTTAGTAAATTTAAAAAAAGATAATCAGAAATTTTGAGTGATAATTTATTGCATCAAAAATGAAAAAAAAAGCTTACTAAAATTATTATTTTAAAATTAAGATTGAATTATTTTAATTTTATTAAATAGCTAATATCTTAGAAATACTCCGTTTAATTTAATTAGTATCACATCTCTCTCAATTAGAAAAGTAAGGTAACAAAATAATATTTACATGAAATAAATGATAAAATTTAAATTTAAGATATAAGAGGGGAAAAACACTTGTGAAGGAAAATATACCATCAAGATGATATCAAATGCCTTACCAGTAAATTATGAATTGATCAATAATATCAAATTAGGAATAGAAAGTTCATGTGTCGAAATTAAAATAAAGTATCAGTATTTATTAATGAAAATTTCCAGAAGTTCGAGAAACGATAACGCAATTCCTTTTCTTATTCTTAAAATATGATTAACTGCTCAATACTTTAAATGGTCATAATAATGACGCGAGTGAGTATTAACGTCACACTATTTAGCTACTCAAGGGCTTTTGGCGTTGGACTTCGTGATTTTGAACCCTGGTCAAGAGTTGAGGGAGACACAGAGCTGGCACCCACTCATCTAACTTCCGCACCACACCAACGAAAGGTCGTTTGAGGTTCGAATGATTTAACGTGCATAGCCCCCTTGCATGGATGGTCTTCAGCGGTACTAGGCTCGAACTCATAATACGCCGTATTCGCGAGTTCATTACCTTGACCACTAGGCTACCGCAGCCACCATAATAATGAAGTATATAAGCAGTTAGAGTAATAATTTAAAATGCCCCTATCTTTTTATAATTACTCTTTTAAGTGAATTTTATTTTTTGAAAGCTATGTTAATGTTTTATGCTTTCAAATTTGTGTAACCAATTTGATATTTTCCCTGTACTGATCTAACACTGCCTTTAGATTTGAAAGGCTTTCTCACTTATTGAAATTAAATTTTGAATTTAACTATTTCGATTTCAATAGCAAAATAATTTTTTTTGTTTCTTTTGAAAAAGCAGTTCTTAAAAAGTGAGTGAACGTGACTCATTACGGTTTTCGCTTGACAATCGATGGAATCCATTTTTATATGTCTACCATCTCGATAAAAAGATAGTCATTAAAAGAAATGCATTTGACTGAAAGTCTGCAATAAAATATTCTGTTTACACAACAAGAAAATCAATGTGATTCTGTAACAAACGGAAATTGAGTTTCGCAGAAATTTCAAAAGATTTAGTAGGGAGAATTAATATTTAGAAGGAGAATTTGGCCATTGTTAAACACCAATTATAGAAAATGCATTTTCTTCGAGTTGTGAAGGCGACGAAGCCATGCTGTATTTTCTGAGCAACAATCCTGCTACATACATTTAAACATTTGAAAAAATGCAGTACTACATTGATTAATTTAACACTGCGTTATATTAACAGCAGAAATATTCATATGCACCTGATACGAAGAAGTATTATTCTTTATACATACTTTTTTAATGAATCGTTGTTATTTCGTGAGAGTCGCACTAATTTTTTTTTATATTTACTATTAGTTTGTATGCCCGTTTTTTGCACGGGTGAATTGAAAAAATTAAACAATACAGATTGAAGGATAAAGAAGTTTTTAATGAGTTAATCTTACGTGAGTTGTAAATTAAACAAAAAAAAAAGCTTTTTGCATACCTCAGCTGAACAAAAAAAAATCATATTTGTTAAATTTAAAGTATGACGATCTAATAACTGATAAAAAGCATCTTTTTTCATTTATAACACCCTCATAACTCTCTTGTGGGTCGAATTTTTAAAACACCTTCCTAAGCTGATCTCTCTCAGCAGAAGTAACTCATTGTTACAAATTTTGCACAATGAACGCTTAAAATAGTGTAAATAATTTATATCTGGATGTGTAATACGCTAATATTACTTTCTGTTGTATTTATTTTATGTTAAAGTTATAATATTCGCAAGCAACTCCATCTCTTACATTACAATGGTGATTCAATAGGAACATAGCGAAATGTTGGGGATAGAGCCAAGTTGCATCATTTTTGGCGACCTCGTTGGCAACTTGGCGATTGCTTGAACAGTGCCGAAGTTCCTTTGCTTTAGTGCCACCTGGTGAGGAGCTGCAACAAAGAGAAAAACCACAAAAACCTTCTCCACAAAAAATACATATACATGCCAGTTTTCATAGTGATCTGTTGAGCTATGTTGGAGTGAAGCACGATCATATATACAAACATCGATTTATATATATATAAATGTGCTTTAATTAAGTTCAATAAATATTCTTTTTCTTGCGTCCTCAATCTAGCTTACATAAAAATGTCTAGCAATTGGGATGAATATTTTGAATATGAATCTTCAATTTTTTATGCGTTAGATTTTTCTCAGAGTCAGGTTTCATTTGATTTTAGTTTACGCCCTACGGAGAAGTAACACAAAGGCTATTGTCGACATATCTAATAATGTTCAGCCTTTTAAATTACGAGATCGGCACCTGAACTAGCCCCGCCTCTCAAAACTATCCAACCTCTTCTACAGTGTGAACTTAAATCCTCGACAGATTTAAAGTGCATCTGCCAGTGTACACGGCTCAGTGGTATTCGGTTTCGAACCTACGAACCACGATCATGACCATTTGGCTAAAGAGGCCATTCTCGTAGTCAGGAATAGGCATTAAAAATTATATTAGTTTAGGTGAAAAATAGAGGGTGAGTTACATGTGTAGTACCTCTTCAAGAGAGGATAACATTGATTGAGGTATGCCAAATTTGGATTTATATTAAGATACTAATTAAGTTTTTTATATATTTACTTGTGATTTTTCTACATTATTTTCCACTGGTATTTTTTAATTGTAGCTATTTCTCATGTGACTGCTTATTTTTGTTGTGTTTCTTGATATGGAAAAAATTTAATAAAAGTATTTCATTTTTAATTAGTTTCCTTTTTATTCTCTTCTGAGATATTTGGAATACAAATTTCATTAGCGGTGTTCGAAGAACTTCGAAAGTTCGAAGTTCTTCGAAGAAAGTTTCGAACTTCGGCCAGCTTCTAAAATTGTCCTTACTCCTTTTTCTAAAAAAACTACCAATATTTTGTTTTAAAAGCTTTTAAGAATATTTTTATATAAAACATTTTTCCTGCTGATCAGGGAAACCACTTGGTCTCATTTCTTTTGGTATATGTTACATTGCACAGTTTGAATGGTTATATATATATATATATATATATATATATATATATATATATATATTATATATATATATATAAAGATATTTTTAAACAAAACTCTAGTTCCCTGGAGATTCTATGCACTTACAAGAAGCATCAGTTCTCAACCTTTAATATGTTTACAACCCATTAGAGGTTTTAGAAATATAATACTATTGAAATAAACTGTAACAATATTTATGAACTTTGAAAGGAATGTTTTGAAATTTAGAGCTGGTAAACTAACTATCATGTTCGTTTAATACATTTATTTTTTTCATTTGAAAAGGAATATTAATAAGAATAGTGACTATTCATTATTTTAGCAAATTTAATTCAGTTTGCTTTTTAAAGAGCGAATTTCATTAAATACAAATCTGAGTAATTTAAAAATAGCTGAAATGCCAATACTTAGATTGAGAATTTCTGAAATGTATTTTTAAAATCAATATGAAGCAATTTAGCAGAGTATTACTAATTTTAAATTTTATAAAGATTAACTATATTATATAAATTTGTGAATTTTGAAATAATGTATGTGTCTGTGTTTTTGTATAGACATTTGATAAACATGATATTAGCTTCAAATGCAATATATCTTAAACAATTCTGTTCTAATACTGAAGTTTACAACACAACACATGTTAATCTGTTTTTCTCAAAAGAAATTTACTTTTTTCACAAAATTGAATTTAAATTTAAATAAATATTGATTTTGTATACTTTCTAGTAATAAACTATCAATTTTTTTTAACTCAGTAACAAAAAGAAAGATTTAAAAATAATACTTTTCAACGTTTCATATATAATCATCCTCTTAGACTTACATCGTAACTTGCAACTTTGTATGCGTATTATTTCTAAGTTATATACTTTATCAATTTTGATAATTACAAAAGAATAAAATTTTAACTATATATTTTCATTTGACGTACTCGTTATGCAATGAAAATGCAAAAAGGGGAAATATTTCTAAATGTTGAAATTATATTATGCGTATTCTTTTAGCGTGAATTTGAATATGCCAGGCAATTGTCAGAATGGATATTTCTTGATATATTGGGAAACTTGTTTGGACTTTGTTAAAATTACTTTGATTTTTCAGAGATGTATGTCGTATAAACATTTTTAAAAATTGCAATTCTTGGCAATATTCATGAGGTGTGTGTTAATTTTATACAGTAGTATATTTGCCCCATTATATAGATAACAATTTGTAACTATGATTAATTTTTTTTATATTTTTTCAATATTAGACAAAAATGAATTTTTAAGACTTATGTCGTATTTCAAATAGAATTATTCGACGACAGACAACATTAAGTTACATAACTGTCTGGGTAAACATTTGATCGTGGAGATTAAAATAAAAAAGTGTGACAGAAAAAATTACTTTATTTTCCTTTTTCATGCAGTGAATTTTCCTTATATTGTTACGATTTTGGTATTTAAAATGTGTTTATTATGTTAAATTATGTCAAAATTACTATTCTGCTTGAAAAATAGTGCAGGATTAATGTTTATTGCATGTAAACATGTGAATTAGATCAATTGCTATGGGACCTTGTAAATAACATGGGGCTCTTTGGGTATCTCGCCAAATTGGCGAGATATCATTTAGTTGGCGACAGTTTTGGCAACTTATTTTGTCGCCCAATTTGTTGCCAAGTGTCGCCAAATTTGGCGATATTTGACGACTTCCGGTTCCTTCCTCTATTTTCTGGAATGTTCTACCACTTTCGCCGTGTCTATATAAGGCATACTGAAATGCAACATGAGTTGTTGTTGTTGTTGTTAATCAGATTTCTTGAAGCTCAGACGCGCCGGCAGCCTCTGTTACTTTACGGGTGATTCCGTCGTGATTTATGCCGAAGAGAGTACGAAAGCCTACGGCTTTGCATTCGATCTATTTCCCGCTGGATCAGTACATTGCGTTGTGTTACTGTTGTGTTGTATTATTGTGACTTCGGCTGTTCTTATGCCTTTCTGAACATTGTATTCTTCATTGGGCTGATAATAAAGAACTGTTTTATCGCTGTCCTGATTAAAGTCTATTCAATCCCTGAACCCAACAGTGAAATTCGCGACAACATTAAAAACGGATCCTATTATTTATTAGACCATTAATATCAGACCCAATTTCATTTTGAGTGAGGCATAACATAAGAAAAAATTGTAAGTTGGTCACAATAAAAAAATATATAAATAATTAGTATGAAAGTTTGATAACAATACTTCGCAAAAGCCATTATACAAGAACACACACACACAATAACTTACATGAAGGAAATGTAATGTTGTTTGAATTGTGGCATATTATAACTTGTTGAGACAAAAATCTGCATTATAATAGTTTTGCTTTGTATACTGAATAATTGATGCAAATGTAGGTATATTTTTTAGAATAATACAGTGTTTCTCAAACTGTAGGGCACACACCCTAAGGGGTCATAATAACCCTACGTGAGGGCCTGAGCATATCGAAAAGCAGAAAATAAAAGATTTAAAATAATTATTAATTTACTTAAATAAAGCAACGTAATAAAAAAATTTAAAAAAACTTATTAACTCTGATATAAGATACTTATAAATGTATTAGTTCGGCAAAAAGTGTTTGATAATTAATTTATCCGTACTAAATTAGAGACAAGCTTAGCAATTTCTAGTGACTTCCATGCGTTAATCATATGCAAACTTATAAATGAAATATAATACTTACCTTGATAATTTTTTAGTTTATAATTAATGTCATATTGTGTAGCTATAGTGTTGAAGTGCAATATTATTGCATTCAATACATAGTTGTTGTAGACATAGACGCCATGAAAATGATTACTGAAAATTGGGTTGCGAATATTGAAACTTTCAGAAGCACTGTTATAATAGCTGCTTTTTCTCAAAATTACAGCAAAAAAGAAGAAATTAATTGCTTATTAATAAATGTCAAGGATGATTTTTTTATATTTGTATATATAAAATGAATGAAACCTATAAAACATGTTCAACAAAAATGGAGTTCCATTAATTTCATAATTTTATAAGTAGTATTGCCAAATACCTTCAATAGACATCAATATACGTACTTCCAGAAAATAACGCCAAAACAACCCATCATGAGTCGGTAAGATTTCATGAATATCTCTGAAGAATTCTTAAAGTACATACTTCTAAAAATATCGCTTAAACATATACGAATAGAAGACTACTGACAGAACCCCGAAGCGGTACATCGTTAGAGCGTTGAAGCAGCTTTGTGGATTTAGATTCTCCCTGCTTCATCGGAGGCCATCAATAAAAATGAAACAGGAGAATCGTATTCCAATACTACGGTCAAGGAATACTCATCAAGTATATAGAGCGAATAAATTCTTCGAATCTAAGAAAATGGCAACTTGAAGATGTCGGCGTTCGACTGCCTTTATCGACTCCTTTGTTAGAACCAGAATTGTCCTATTAGTACAAATGTTTCGAATTAAAGTCTTTACATTGGTTATTTGAAGTTTAGTCAGCAAGTAACAAAGTTACTTTTGAAATAATTTTAAAACAGCCTTAGAGAAATTTCGGGAAGTTTGTCTAACAAGTATCAAGTATTTTACATGTACAAGTAATGGAAGTTTTGGTGAATGAATTAATGATGGCGTGTTATTGTTACTTTAATTCACAATAAATATACTTTCAAGGAAGAAGCGTGATTTTTCAAAAATAAAGTAACTAAATTTTTAGAGTACTTAGTTTACCAAATGTAAATAAACGTTTTTTTCACTTACTACCACACACACACACACAGTTAAGAAAATACGAATTTACATTAATCTATTTTTTTTAAAATGATAAAATAAATAAAAGTTATTTTTTTATATATCTTTAAAAATAATTAATTAAAAGAAATGAACATATATATATAGCAAATTAATAAACAAAAGATATTTTTCTAAGAACATATTATTATCGCATAAAATATCTGATTCTACTTGCATTTGTACTTATTCTACTTTAAGTGAAAGATAATGTTTAATATTTTATTTTCTAATAATTCAAAAACCAAACATTCATCGAATAATTGTTACTACTGTAAAATGTATGACCTCCTAGTTCTTAATAATGTTCCGTTTACAGTTAGATGAGTCACGATTTCAATGTAATTGCAAACTTAAAGTACACATAATCATTGCACATTATATATAATTTGTTTTTCTTTGTTCAACAAACAGTTTTGAATACATAGGTAGGTAGTACCAGACAAAATGAAATTCATATAGAAGTTCACGAACTATAGTTGTTTAATGTTTTAATCTTTTAACTGCTGTTTCTAGATTTTGATGTGTTTATTTTGAAACTGTTTTTCTTAGCATGTATGAAAAATAAGTAGTATATCTGAATATATATGGCAATCGTTTTGAAAAACATTTCTTTGCAAAATAAAATATTTTTCGTCAAAAATATAATGCCTCATTTTATATATCTATCTTATAAAGCATAATTTTGCTGTAATATTATTCGTTTTCTAAAATATATAAAATAAAAATTACTATATTGTATTTTTAACAGTTATAAATCTCATTCGCATGCTCCATAAGTATATTTTTTTCATTTATACTATCTTTTTTATATTTTTAAAGATAAATATATCATTTAAAAATGTCAATAAATTGGTCTAATGGAAATCGTGATAATATTTCTCTCCATTTAGTATTAGACCCAAAACAATTTGGAGTCAGGAATTGTAATGCTCATGTATACAGTAAAGTTTTCTTTAAAATAAGTAAGTCTATAACAGTCAGTAAACAACATAGAGCTATCACGCTGCATCTGTTCACGCTGTTTAGCAACCCTCTTTCTTAGGCCCGCAAGTTATTTTGAGGTCAGCTGCATAGAGACCAACCCTGATGAAGCCTTTTCTGGACTGTTTGGTTAGACGACCTTCGTCTATTTGTCCGAAACTACTATCTTTCTGCTGGTAGCATTGCCTGTTCTGATATCGGTTGCTATAATACAACATGAACAACTTTGCATGAGTCCACTTTTTCTTGGAATCGATTTCACCATTTTGGAATTACACTTCTTGTCATTTCATTCTTCTAACTTTTTCATACACTTTCAAACTTTTTTTGTGGCTGCTTAGATTTCCAGTTATTGCCAAGATTCACAATTATTCTCAAAACTGATGAATTCCGGTAATTCACAATGAGAATTTTCAAAACATCTTTTCTAAAAATGAGTATTAGCAATTGCATGTTACAACTGAGACAGTGAAAGAATAAGTTTTCAGGAAATCGCGATTTCTACTCATTACACCCATTTGTTTGATATGCATATAGAATTTCCTTCTCCTGTTTTCTGCTACATTTTAAACTACAGATGTTTTGTTCTACATTAGCTATTAGTGAAAAAAAATTGCATAGTTTTGTTAATGGTATGTGCTACTCTAATCTTTTTGAACAGTACGATTAATTCCTTATCACGTGTGTATTGTGAAATCCTTTATCAAAATGTTAAGACACCAAATGATGTAGTATTAACTCTATACAATGAAATATATTTTCTGAATTATTGTATAGATATACATACGTTCATATATACATATATACATGTTTTATATTATGAAATACACCAATTTCTAAATGATACAGACATCATTTTCTGCATAGGAATATGAATTTATCTATATCATTTATTCTCATTGCAAATATTATATTTCCCTAAGATTATGTTTTGAATTTCAATTTCTAAGATATTCATACCACATATTACCTCCTCTCAAGCTTATTACATTCAAATCAATGTCAAAATAGAATAAAATAGTCCGAAAAAGAGCCAAATCCAATAAATTAAAGAGTTTGTTTTCTTTTTTGAAAAAAAAAGTTCTTCAAGTTGACGTATGAATTATCAGATAACTTATTTTTTCCAATGCAAAAATATCTCCAAAATAGATAGAGAATTGCTATTGAAAATAAAGAAAAATTCGAAGTTATTTTTAAAACCACATTCGCAGAAATTTATCTTAAAGTTCTTTTGTATTCGTTCTTCAAAACATCCCATTCCCTAAATTACGATATCCATCATATAAGTCATCCTGTTGCTCGTCCTACTGCTGCTATCAATCAATGCTGACAAATAGGATGAGGCGTAGCGCAAGATAGATGCGAGTAATGACGCATGGAATTCCTTTGAGGAAATTTGTCCTCAATTCATTGAAAATCCTACGCCTTTGTGTCCCATTTCCTCCATTTATTTTCGACCGACTGCACATCGCCCAGTATTAATAGATATCTGTAGGAGAATTTCAGCCTGAGCGTTTATCTAGCAATCTGTTGAATATCTTTACGTGCTGTTGACAAAGCTGTTGATTGTCCTTATAAAGTCTGATTATTGAAGAGTACTACAGGGAAATATTGCTAAAACGTCGTATTTGAGTCTGCAAATATAGCTGGAATTTAACAAAATACATAAATGGTTATTCAAATATTTCATTTTCGTAAAATAAGTATGAGATGAATTTACTTAGCTCGAATCGATTGGTCAATCAATTAATCTCAATCAGGATCAAAAATTAAATGTAACTTGTAAATTTTTGGAACGCTCGCTTAAGTGTAAAACTCACGTAAAAGCTTTCAAGAATTCTATTTTGCGTGCATGTTTTTAAAAGCACAAAATTTTGAAGTGCATATTATTTAACGCACCTCATTATTTTCTAAGACGAGCATTTATTGGAATAAGGAGCTTTGATCATTGTAGGCTACTCGAAACTTACAGCTGTTATTATTTGGTTTTACTGTGATGGTGAATTCCAAAGGTATTAGTTTAAATTACATCATTGTAGAGCAGCCAAAAAGTGTACCATAGAAGTATTACAAATTTCAGATCGATTTTTTTTAGATACAAGATAAAAGAATACATATATAAAACTGGAAACATCCTCCATTAAATACGTACTATTTTACCACTACTATTATAAATAATTACAGATTAAATTAATCAGTAAGTAAAATATAGCAGCAATTGTAATTCAGAAGTATAAATTTCGAAAGTAAAAAACCCTTTTCAAGTGCTTTTACTCAGAATAAATATAAATGTTACTTTTTCAAGTACAAGGTATAAGCCATGAGATAAAAAAAATTTAAGAATTTTGAATTCATCCTCTTTAAGCGAGCAATGATTGCTTAGATAATCGAAAATAATTATTATTAAAATGTAGCATTTTTTATATTTGGTTGCTGACATTTTCACAAGCCAGTTTTTTCCAATACTTGTAATAGGAAAGTTAATATATGATCAATGTCTTGTGGGATCATAAGCTTCTTAAAAGAGAATAAATTAGTTACATCCCTAAATTCTTTTTGGGCTTAAGTTTCAAATAATGTTAATAAAAGGGAGAAAGCGAACATAAGAGCACATATAGCTTAAGGTAGTATTTGTACTGAGATCTTCAAATAATTTGTAAATAATGCTCCTAAAGTAAATAAATCTATATTTACATGGTATTTTTCTTTAATAAATCTGATAGATTTTGCTGTATGTATATATGAAGATTTACTCTATTTTTATAATAATTGCAATTTCTTTGCTTCATTGAGGAAAAATAAAATGAAATTTGTGGTAGTTATTATAGAAAAGAGCTCCAATATGCTCAATAAACAGCCGCACACACACACACACAATTTTTTCATGCCTAATTTTTCAACATGGTTCTTTTTATATTATTAAGTCGAAAATTTCTGTTGTACGGGGAAGGTGGCTCCATAAAAGACTGCTTAACTCTAAATCGCTGACTTAATTCCGCGACAGCTTTAGAAATCATAATAGGTCTCCATTTTAGTCCAAAGGCTCTTTCACTTGAATTTTAATAGCTCTACACCTGTGTTTGTTGTATTGTCTGTTTTTTATCCAATTTTAGTACGATATTCTTTTGCACTATTTATTTTCTTGATATGTTTCCAATTTTATTCTTTTAGCCTCGTAGGAAGTACAATTTTGTCCCTTATTATTTTATTTTATTATACTATATATATGTGTGTGTGCATGTGCGTGCGTGTGTGTGCGTGTGTGTGTGCGTGCGTGTTTCTAGCTCTTCTTTTCCAAATTTCACTCTTGTATATCAATGATTATTTTTCTAACTTTGAAAATGAACACTGATGATGATCCAGAATGCAATATTACAAAGAATTTATGTAAATCGTACGGAATTTTAACCGTTTTCATTTACAAATTATTAACATTAAGCTCAGCAAGCTCGATTTGTATCAAGCAATTGTTGTAGACTCACTTGAATCCGGCACTCATGCGTAGTGATTTCACGTTTAGGCCAGGATGGAATAACTTACTACTCAAATCATTGACTTCCACACTTTTATAAATATAACAGAACTTTATTACACACTTTTAAAATACTATCATCATACGCTAATTAGAACACTCGGAAATATGGCAACTCGCAACAGGACGCATACCTACTCACTCTCGAGTGTGTGGGCGTATCACTACACCTTTGTATATCCGCGCTTTCACAGCGTCCTCTATAGTTGGACTCTAACACAATATAGTGATACGAGTAGAAATTTATATAGCATTTTAGCTGATTCTTAATTCGTAAACCAAGCTGTTATATAAGTACCATGTTTAATTTAAATTTTCAAAAACAATTTTCCAAAGAGAAATTTTCGTCATTAATTAAGTGATCTGCAGTTTCATAAATTTTATCCGTTTCGTTATTTATCATGCTCTTATTATTCTTAATTTTTAAACGGAAAAAAAGAAAGAAAAATGTGTGCACTCTGAATTAAATCATTTGACTCTTAAGTCGTTTTGCTATCAAAAGTTTCTGACGTTTTAAAAAGAAAGTTAATTTGCATTTTTAATTAATTTCCATTTCTATGCGTAATAATTTATTTAAAAAATCTGTGTTGGAGCAGTAGTTTTTAGTAAAAAAAATCTTTTAAATCTCTTTTAGCTTAAAAGCTATTATTTGTAAGAAAATTAAGTAGTTTGTGCAAACACATCCCACATGCGTTTTTTTTAATTAATACTCTTAAGAGAAGACAATCAAAATGCATGCAACTAGGAAGGATAGTTGCTTTAAAGTAGAAAACGAAACGACATATTTTTGGTATAATCCAATTCATACAGGGAGTTCAAATGAAATGTCTTTTATTTGTGTTGGTGTGTTTTATACTTTTACAGTCTAGAGAAGCAAATTACATTCTGATAAAGAGGGATTTTTTACGTTATTTCATTACAATTATTTGTAGACAAAAATATTAAAGTTAAACTTTAAAATTTTTTTTAAATTGACTTTTTTTAAAAACCTTTTTAGATATTTTGGTTCACGTTTAAGCTTTAAACTGAGAGTTTAAAGAGTTTATAAAAGTAAAGATCATTAATTTATATGAAAAATGCTTATAGTTTGGATATCAGATCAAGAATTTTTCTTGATTTCCTTGTTAATTTTCAACAAGAGCATTAATTATGATAATAATGAGAAAAAAACGACAATAGAAAAGAGCCAAGTAAAATTCTTATTATATATTATTGAAATCCAACTATGTCTCTTTCCTTATCCATATCTCTATATCTTTTACTAAATCATTTTTAGTTACATAACTTAAGAAATAACATGCTTAAAGAATTAAATTGGTTTGTGTCTCATATTTGAATGATTTGTGCCATATTTGTTGATAAAATATGATAATATTTACATACATGATATAAATATAATAATTGTAAGCAAATGAAAATAAGTTTTATTTGCAATTAAGTAAACTATTTTATAAAACTTTAATCGGGCCTATTTTTCTGTATGGAAGTGACTGTTGAATCCTTAATAAAGCAGATGAAGAAAATGTGCTCATTATTGAATGAAAAGGAAAATATCTGGACCTTTTCAAGAGAACAATGAGTGGAGAATTCCTTACAATTGTCAAATTTACAGGAAATATAGTTAATATGGCGGTAATGACACTGTGAGAATTATAAAAGAGTCACTTATTAGGTGGCTGGACCATCTGTACAGATATGCCAATACTTTCTCTACCAAAATGTAACTTTTTCGAAAATTGAAGTTACCAGACGTAGAAGACGACCACCTACACGATGGCTAGACAATTTTAAGAAGAACCTCGAACTAGTGGGAATCGACCGATGGAAGGCCATCGTGACTGATAGGGTCAACTGGAGGAGGAGCCTTGGTCTGCAAATAGCTGTTGAGCTTATGAAGAAGAAGTATATTCTTAAATATGAATGGATAGAATTCTCTAGACGAATGGATAGAATTCAATAACTCAGATACAGTGTTAAAACAATAATGTAAATGATTTTAGTTCAGAACGTTATAAATTAGATTAGAGACTAAAAAACTAATTTTCTCAAGGAATATATTAAACAGTATCTTATGAGATAAAATGTATTTCGAAATTGTATTAATTTTGAATTTAGCTCAAACATCATGACAAAATAAGTTAAAGTCTGGAATAAAAAAGAAATAACTTTTTCTTTCACTGAACTCACATTTGAATTTAAATGACTTTTGACAGTTAAACGTTGGTGCAGCTAAATAAGGAAACAAGACAACCTCCTTTCAGTGTAAGTTGAACTTGAAATCCTATAGTATTTCAAATTAATCACATGCATTTTTTGAAATAAAATAGAATATAATTGAATTTTAGCTAATCAGTCTCTGATAAAACCTTAATATTTTTAGTAATATTCTTAAAATCTGAAATTTTTTTATAGGAGTGTGTAGCAATATATAGTGAAAAATATCTCCAAAAATGCTATTTTGGTATCATAATGTTTAATTATTAAATAAGGTAGTAAAATTAGATAGATGCGGATTTATATTCTGCAATATATTTTTTCTTCTTTATGGGATATTACAAACGCAAAATTATATATGGTGGTATTTAGTTATCCTAAAATAAAATTATATGTTTCATTAGAATATATCTTGGATAATTCGTGTCGCAAATTGTCAGTTATATAGCCTTTTCGCTGCACAAGTAGCAAAATATTAAGTAAGGGCAAATTAATTATATATAATCGAACTATTTATATTATTTACTAGATGGAATTACGTTTCTAGAAATAATAATAGATCCATAATAGAAAATTATCATTTTAATTCCTTACGATTCCTGTTACAATTGAGAACAAATAGGTAGTTTGCATTCTAAAATGAATAATCAGAATATTATCTAATAACTCATATTACTTAATTAGATTATAGTATTATGACACAAGTTATTTTCACAAAAAAGCAACCAAATGAAAAAAAAAATTAAGGTTTTTTTTTTTGCAATCTTTAGAAACATAATATTTTAAAAGTAACAGGTTACGATAAAATAAATACACGTAAGGATTGCAAGAAATCTGAAATTAAAGTATTTATAAAAAGTACTCAGAAAATAATTACATATCAGGCATTATTAAGCACCCGCTGGAATATTTTGATATTGTTTTAAAAAGTAAATACAAGTTTTATTTTTCAAAAGAGGTATCGAATATATAGGTATTAAAAATAATTACTGTGAGACAGTTTTGAAAAAAAAAACTAAGTATAAGTATGTAACATTTTAATAAAACAAACTTCAAAATATTTAAACAAATTTTGGAAAAATAATATGATTTTAAACAGAATTTTTTTAGACACTTTAGGTCTTAGAAGAAATACTTTTCATGCAAACGAAGTGAATTTTTATTAAAAAGATTTATTGAGATGCCTGTATTTGAATGAATATTGGAGTAATTGTTGGATATAGCGAGAAGATGAAAAAAGAGCAAATACTGTTCAAAAATGAATATAAATCAATGACATAAGAAATTGATACTAATTGCTTTAACTCATAAATTAGTTTATGCTATTAAAACGATTTTATTTGCCAAAAATATTTTTGCATCTTGTATGTAGAATTTTCAAATGCATACATTAACTGTAAAGGGATACTATTCCTGAAAATGATACATGTGATGATTGATAGATAAATGATTAAATTAAAATAGAGAAAATGTGTTAAATGTTTTTGAGATTGTAGAACTAACTTACTTTTATTTATTCATATTAAATAAGAAAAAATATTATTAAATATAATTATAGCAAAACATTTTATCATTATAAATAAATTAAATTCTATTTTTTAGACAGAAATTTTCCAAATTATACATATTTTTTAAAAATAAAAATCAAGAATATGTCACAAGTTATTCATATCATTTTTTACTTCGAAAATAACTTTGTCAGCACTTATAAATGTATCGATAAAGTAAAATATAGAAACAGAGAGAGATGATAAACTGATAGACAAATTTCTTCAATTATAGTAATCAATAAGAAACTATAAAGTTCATGAATTTTATCTTCAGAAAATGGTTCAACTGGATGTTCATACAACAAATTCTGAATTAATTTCAAAAGTTTTACATTGATATTGTATTTCCAATAGTCATAAAAAATTATATAGCTTTTGTTGATCAAAACAGATTGATAAATAAGGAACAGCCAACACACCTAAAAATATTGATGCCATTTTTTTGTATGTTTCATATATTTTTTTTAAAAAAAATTGTTTTTAAAGTGATTCCACTAAAAGTTTACATTTTAACTTTATGCATGATTTCATTCATAATCTAAACCACGAATATACATTTTGCTAGATCTTATTTTATTCTATTTTTAACTTTTTCTTCTAAAACTTAAGAAAGTATTTTTATTCTTGTTTAGAAAATTAACTTTAGTATTTTTTTAGCCGGGAGTAACATATGGTGTTCAAAGAAAAGTAATGAGTGAATTCATCAAAGAAGAAAATACTAAAAACGTTTTTCGTACCTCCCAAAAATCTGCAATTTGAAACGTATTTATCATAGTTAAAAGAGACGGGAAAAGTTTTAAAAACACATTTTCCTCTCATCGTCTAAGGGAATATTTTAATGACCATTGATTGCCATCAATTACATAGACCTTTTTTGATGAATGTCTTGTTTTAATGTCTTACAACTTATCAAGTAATGGTCTGAGAAGTTTAATCGTTATAACACAGCTTTTAAAACTTTTTTGATGAATGTCCTGTCTTAGAGTCCGTTTACTTATCAAGTGATACTCCGAAAAGTTTAATCTTTGATATATTTCGTTTAAGACAACCTTAAATTCTTAGGAATATCAATATGTTTCTTTAAAAATTTAACATTTCATGTGATATTTTCTTACGATATTTTGATCACTTTCACATGTCTTGAAAATGTAACATTCATATTTCAACTGCTTAATATTACGAGGAATGATCAGAAAAAAGGTTACAAGCCGCAGCATTTTAAAACTATGTATTATGCAGAAATTTTGTTTCCTGAAGTGGAGACAAATGACGCTACTTGTCATGCAGCTGGTTTGCGATTAGTTAGTGAAAGTTCCCAGGCGGTTCAGGACGATTGAAATGGCAAGAGCTTAGGAAATTGGTCTCGTTTGTAAGTGCGAGCCCTGATTCGATTTCGGACAAGATGTGTCAGCATTTGACATTCGCAGTCGAATCATGTAAGTTTATGGTGAAGAAGCAGAACCACAATATGGCAGAGAGAGGCTGGTCAAATTCTTCAATGATAGAAATGGACACGGCACGAATTGAAGAAATGGTTCAAAATGATCGATGGGTCTGAGTGAAATCTCGTCAGAGCGGGGTCTGAGCTATGGTAGCGTGCAGCATATCGATTTTGATGTGCTGCGATATTCAAAGACATTGCTGTGAAAACATCCTCCGAGACCTGGCTCAACGTGAACAGGGACCTGATTTCTACCAAGAAGGGTTAAACATGTTGGTTCTGCGTTCTGATAAATGCCTGAATAGACTTGTTGATTATGCCGAAATGTGATAGACACGTATGTCTCTTAATGCCCTTTTGTATTTTCTGTATGTTGTTAATAAATATTTCTTCATTCGACTTGTAACATTTTTTTTTCTGATCAACCCCTTGTAAAATAAAATTTCGTCTAAACATTCTTAGAAAAAGATAGATGAATACCTTCTTACATAGGTAAGCAGGTAAAATGTATACTCAAAGATATCTGATAAAAAGAAAAAATATTCATTCAAGAATACGAGAAATGTATACTTATTAGGATATGTACATCAATATATTTTGTCTCACCTTTTACTCTTAAGATGATTCAAATGTCAGACTTATTTTGTAAGTATTTATTCTATCTATGTACAAGTGTAAAACTTTTATTCACGTATGCAATTTGAGGTATAAAACCTTTTTCATGTCAATTTTAGTTACTTTTCAAATAATTTTTATTGCTGCATTACTCTAATCTCAGTTTTGAAGATATTTTGGTGACTTTTTTCTATCTTTTACTCTTTGATAAGTTAATGGTATCGATACAAAATAATTTTTAGAAATTTACCGTATTGTGTGTTATTTTTTTAAAAAAATTTATCCTTTTTTACACACGCATATCAAACTTTCAGATTTTTAAGGGGGTCATTTTTAAAAGTACTTATTTTAAATTTTTTAACTTAAAAATTTATAGCTATTTTTATCTGTACAATTTTATTTCTAGAACATAAATTCCCTTCAATAATTTAGCTTATTAGTGAAGTTATCAAAAATTATACATTTTTCAAGCGACTCACGGACAATATTGTTTAATAGTCGAAATACTTTTATTATTTAAAAAATACGTAAATTTGGGTATGTGCATTTTGCATATTATTAAGAAAATAATAATAATGTATGGGATTTATTCATACGAATAATTTAACAACGAATGATAGACCTTGAATTTAACATTTTATATCACATTTAAGAATTAATTTGCTTTTTTTTTCTTAAGATACAAACTCACATTTTTCTTTTACGTTTTTAGAAAAATAAAAAATTTATTTATAATATTTAGTATAAATTTTTTCTACTACCTATTTTTATCAATATATCTTGAGAAAATAAGTTATCTCTCTTGACAATATATTCTTTTTCTTTTATTTACACCTCTGGAACTGTTCATCAATAAAAATAATACAATTGTTCATTTGCCCTTTATAAATGTCAAAGATCATTATTTATTGAAATATTGCACAAAAGATACATTTGAAGCCCTTTTCTTTTTGAATGAAATTTCAAACTTCTTAGAAACAAGCCTTTACATATTAGCTTTGAATATGTAACCTATTTTGGCATTCCTTAATTACTATTAAATTGCTGCAAAATATTTTTTTAAGTTTTTGATTTTAAAAGATTTTTAAACATTTCTTTCATCATGAAAAATTTTAATTTAAAAACTTTTAAGCATGCTTTTATTAGAAACTTCCTCACTACAATAAATTTGCATCAGTTTTCATGGCGAATCTAAATCAGAATCAACCCAAGAAACACAAATAATAATGTGACTCTAGTTAAACCAAATAGATACACAAAACTAAAGTTACATACCAGCTTTCCTCTTATCTCATCACTTCTAAAAGTCAGCAATTTGATATTAAGTTAAGAATGAGTATTAAACCTTAGAGAATTTTAAAAGTTAGCTTTCTAATTGAGAAACACTTGAAATTGAAAATTGTGATATGAACTACCATTAGAAAATTACTTAATTTATTTGAAATTTATAATTACTGCAATCGATAACGGATTTGGTGGACTGTATTCTCTCTAGTTTTTACAAGAATTATATTCGGAATTATTTACAAGATTTAAGAACATTTACCAGATTTTATTCATTATAATGCTAATTTGTATCATATTTATTCACACTAAACGAGTTAATTATACATCAAGATGCCAAGCACTCTTTTAAGACATTTAAATATTAAATAAATTAAGACGCTTCGATGAACTTCTGTGAAGAATTCACTGAATACCTAACAACACGAGTGATTATTCAAAATTTATGCTTTCGGACATAAAGTAGAATATGAAGAATTCTCCCCAAACAAATTTTAATTCTTATTGTTTGTATTCCAGAGTGGAACAATTATTTTTCATTGTTTAATAAATTCTTCAGTTTTACTTAATATACTGTATGCCGTATGTCATTTACATTGTAAATGCCATTAACAATTGCCGTAAGTTATAAACTTTAGGAATAAAGAGTTTACACACACCGATGTAAGCTTTTACTTCATTTACATTGTTTATTTAACGATAATCGTAAATGTACGAAAATATTTGTCAGAATTTAAATGAAATTTCAATGAAAGTACACAAATGATATATATAAATTTTTTTCAAAGTTTTTTATTAGAAAAGAATTGTTTGTACCCACATTTTAAGTGAAAAAATAATGATTTAATTCTCAGATCATTTTAGTAAGTTCATCATTAAAACAATATTTAAAAGGAAACATGGGGGAAAGAGTAAAATGATAATTAAAGAAAGTGTGATTTTACTTTAAAACGTTTTAATTTTTGTGCATATTGATAAAAGAACATGAGGAAACATTAATACAATACTTGCATAAAAAACTTCTAAAAATGTATTTCACAATTTTTATTAAATTAAATAAAAATTTTGTGTAATATTACTTTTTTAAAAATCTTTTTTTTTTGTAATTTTAAACATTTTTACTGAAGTTTAAAAAGACTAACCGAAATATTTTCATACTTTTTGTTTAATAGATTATATATTATATTTTAATATAAACTGTAATTGATATATATTTGAAATTAAAAAAAACACTAAAACTCCGTTCTGTTTTTAATAAGAACTGTTAAACTTGCTAGAAAACTGTAATTGTTTTACAATTCCTTTTAACATTCTTGATATTTTTTGCAATGTTATCATTCCATTGCTTTTCCTAAAGGTCAAGCTATTTTTCCCATATCTCCGATTTTGAAAGCAAATTTATGACTCTTATTTATATTTCAAGTTGTAAAAGTGTTATCATGAAAGGGCTTGCTAATTCCTCGGCTTAGGAAATCAGCTATCGGTATATTTGTAGAAATACTTCGATTTCTGAAAAGAAAACCTGCGTGTTTGTAAAATACGGCTTGAGTGGCGTTTCTTGTTGTTAAAATGCTGAAATAAATTGCAATGCTTAACAAGTAAATTATTCCGGCTTGCTGGCTTAGTTGGTTTGTAGTTTACCTTCTACCCCCGAGTTAGCGGGTTCCAGCCAAAGTCAGTGGATTTTCAAGATGTAAAAATTGACACCATCAATGTCGTATGATTACGTGGAATGTTAAAAAATCCCTATGATGCCTATTTGTCTTGGATGCTCTTGGAAATATTAAATTCCTTGTGCAATTTTGCATGGTCCGAGATCAAGTGTCTCCCTTTGGAGAGGAAACTCTGTGGGTGTCAAAATCACATTGGGCCAATTGGTATCCATCTATATGGTGCCGCACTAAGAAGTGATGCCACAGCTCCCAAGGAATGTCCCAGGTCTGCAACGGTAATTACCAATCCACAATACCATTTGAAAGAAAAAATGAAATATCGAAATATATTTTTTCTAAATTAATCTTAACTCTCTATTGCTAAATATTTTACTTGTAATATAATAAAAGGAAAAAAAATTAACAACTGCTCACACTCATTAAGCATAAAATATATATTACATAATTGTATGTTAATAATAAACGCTTCATTACTACACACATGCAGAAAAAAATAAAATAAAAATACAATCAAACAAATTAACATATGGTTGTTTTTAAATGTATGTACATTTTACTTTTATGTAACATGATTTTATTTTTAAATGCTTCATTAAAGCGTTTCTTAAACTGTGGGGTGCGCCCCCTAGAAGGACTTGATAACTCTACTAGAAGGGCGGGAGCATATTGAAAAGTTGGAAACAAAAGATTATTTAAAAAAATTATTAATTTACAGAAAGTAAACAAAATGCATTCTGACATAATGAAAAAAAAATAAAATTAACATTTAAACTCCTATTATACACATCTAAATGTAGCTCAGTACTTCTTACTGTATTTTATAGTTAATTTAAAAATACTAAGTTAAGGGCAATTTTAGTAATTACCAGTGACCCCATGGGCCTATATAAAATTATATACAAAAATTAACACTTATCTTGATAATTTGTATGGTTTATAAATAATCCCTTCATGGCCGATTAAAAGTTACGCGATTCACTCCCCGATGCCTTCATTTTCCTCGTAGATTCGCGTATGTGATGTATTGGGGGAGAGGGGGGGAGAAAACAAATTAATAAGGAAATCCTGATATAAGTGAATCCTTCGCAAACACTGTCATAGTCCTTACTGCCTTCAGAATAATTTTATCGATAGCAATGCACAGAAAAGGTCGTACTTCGTAAAGACGTATATACGTCCGAGGCACTTAACGCACTGGTTGAGCGAGACATATATATACGGGGATGGCACTTAAGAGGTTAAAGCCGTATTGTAGCTTTAGTGTCAAAGTATAGTATTATTGCACTCAATGCATTGTTATGGAGGGGGCGCGTTGAATATTATGATTAAATATTGGGTAGGAATAATGAAAATTTGAGAACAACTGCTTTATTAAGATAACAGTATTTTACCTACATATCGTATAATCTGACTTCTTTAAAAGTAAACTGAATATAAGTAGAAATGATTTTGTTCACTGAGAGAATAAGATTCAGGATAAACAAGGAAATAAATGATTTTTTTCTTAATGTTTTCATTAACAGAAAATATATCTCATTTAAATGTTAAACTATTAGGTATACAAATAGAATGAGCCACATAATTTTTTACTTCTAGCTGCTTGTAAAATAAGCTTTTGAATTCATATGTTTTAAATCCACGTCTTACTAATTTCTTAGAAAATGTTCTCTTGAATCATTACCAAATGAAAACAATATATATAATAAACTTGTGCCTTTAATTTCTGCTTTTATTCTTATTTAAATTTTAAATATTTATATATTTGCAGCTCAAGACGTTCTTCACTTGTTACAAATGATTTCAAATAAGTAAGAACAGAATTCATTTCACACGAAAAGCCTTCATTATTAAAAGCCGTCTGGATAATTATGTCCAAATAATTTATAACTGTCTTTTCAAAGTAATTTCGAGTCTTTTTTAATCATTTCACTAAAGAGTTTCTGTTAAACAGTAAAGTCTCTTTCTTAGATGTTCTATAATTTTAAATTTGCGGACTTGACTCTTTTTAAACCATTAGCTAATTTTTATCGCTGACTACTCGTTTTAAGACTAAATAATGAAGTCGCTTTTAAAAAATCTCTGAATAAAATTGCTGTTCTCTAACAAATTAATCCACTAATTAACTCGAACCATCTACTAATGAAACAAGTTAAAATTTAAAATGTCCTTAATGATTCGAAAATATATTTTTGCTCACACTGACTTGATATATTTCGTACTTTATTTAAATGTTAACATGTCTGGTAATAAGGGAATAATATTTCAATTGAATTATATTTTTAGAATTACTGTAAGATTTTATGATTAAATGTTATAGAGAAAAATAAATCTTCACAAAAATATTCATTCATTTAAAATTAATTTGAATAAATCCTTGAGATTTAACTGTCTTGTTATGGAATTAAGACATGGGGTCCAAAACATTTGTGATAAAGAAATTGGTTTGATACAGGGATTCATTAATCAGTTAATTGTGATTGACGAGTATACTCGTCATGAAGAAGTGGAAGGATTTTGTGTGATTAACGAGTATACTCGTCATGGAGAAGTGGAAGGATTTTGTGTGATGACGAATATACTCGTCATGGAGAAGTGAAAGGATTTTGTGTGATGACGGATAGACTCGACATGGTGAAGTGGAAGTATTTTATGTGATGACGAGTATACTCGTCATGCGTAGAAATTAAGGACCATTGGCTATTTATTATTGAGAGAAACAAAACATATTCTCAAATTTCAAAATGATTAAAATACAATCATATCCATAAATTAAGGGTAATGAAGTTATGGCAAAGAAACAGACAGAAGCAAAACAAATTTGACTTATTTGTAAAGTCTATTTATTAAACAAAATGTAAAGAGCAAAAAAGATGCTATATTTTTGACATAATTAATAAAAATTGCAATTTTTACTCCCTGGAGCAAATTTCAAAAAAAAACCTATTTACAAAAAACAGTATAACATGGTTAGTATGATGGTTAATACGGTGTATGCCTCCCGGACGATGCAATACAGGCCTTACAACGCCTGCGCATGCTGAGTATCAAATTATCAATCTGATCTTGGGGAATATTACACCACTCATCAAGCAATGCCCTCCGATGTTCCTGTACACAGGTAAAAGGGGGTTGACGGGCTGCAATTCGTCGGCCAAGCATATCCCACACATGCTCTATTGGATTCAAGTCCGGTGAGTTTGCTGGCCAATCTATACGGGTGATATCCTCCGATTGAAGGCATTCGTCTACAATGTTTCCACGGTGAGCACAGGAAGTTGTCATCCATAAACAGAAATTCAGCACCCATGGCGCCCCGAAAAAAACGTACATGTTGTTCCAGAATTACATCCCGATAGATGTGGTCTGTCATCGTTACACTCTGAACATGCAGGTCAGTTCTGGAACCAAGAATAATTCCTCCCCAAACGAGCCATCTTGCACCACCTTAACGGTGTCGTTTAATGGTGTTCTCTTGGTGGTAACGGGTACCTGGCGCTTTCCATATGAAAGCCCGGCGAGAATCAGACTGCAAACTAAACCTGGACTCGTCGGAAAACATCACACAAGACCACTGTTGTGGTGTCCACAATGCATGCTCTCTACTCCAGGTTAATCGCAGGCGACAGTGAGTTGCGGTAAGGGCAACACATCTGACAAGCCTACGAGCATATAGACCAATGTGCCCTAAGCGTCTGTACACGGTCTGCCTTGAAACTGTCGTACCGATAGCTGAAGAGAGCTGACGAGATAGGTCTGATGCTGTGCTCCGTCTGTTTCTTTTGGCAGTAACTGCCAAATACCGGTCCTCATTCGGCGTTGTAACTCGGGGGCGACCTGTGCTGTAACATCTACTCACATTACCATCATCTTGGAATCGTTTCCAAAGCCTGGAGATGACACTCTGATTGATTCCGAGTTTCTCGGATACTTCCAGCTGGTTACGTCCACATTCCAGTCGTCCGATAATTCTACCACGTAAAAAATCATCCAAAGGCTTCCTTTGTGCCATAACTATGCGTTTATTGCACTGAAAGGCTTTTAAAGCGTTTGTGAATAATTTTTCTTCTTTGCCACCATTCCTTATATACCCCTCTCTTACACTCTCGTCATTGTGACGTACTATCCGCGCCATCTGGTGGTTTCCTGTAATTTGCATATTCTTCTTCAAGATGTGTGTGATAATTCTAGAGGTGAAATTTTTATTTTAGAGTTCAATTTCTGTGTGATTCTGAATTATCCTTAATTTATGGACATGAGTGTATTTTAAGGCCACAGGGTGGAAAAAACAAATAAATAAATAAAAACATAAACATTTTAAGATGA